>CAMXCT020003446.1:39028-65443 GCA_947184155.2 Cladocopium goreaui | reverse complement strand
GCGACCTTGGCTGCGCGGACGGCTGCGGACGGCAAATGGGTGCGGAGAACTGCGTGGACGGCTGCGTGGGTGCAACGGAGTGGCTGGAAATGGGTGGGGAGAAGAAGCCGCTGGTGATGAGCGACCTTGGCTGCGCGGACGGCTGCGGACGGCAAATGGGTTCGGAGAACTGCGCGGACGGCTGCGGACGGCGTGGGTGCAAGGGGGTGGCTGGAAATGGGTGGGGAGAAGAAGCCGCTGGTGATGAGCGCCCTTGGCTGCGCGGACGGCTGCAGACGGCAAATGGGTGCGGAGAACTGCGTGGACGGCTGCGGACGGCGTGGGTGCAACGGAGTGGCTGGAAATGGGTGGGGGAGAAGAAGCCGCTGGTGATGAGCGAGCGTGGCTGCGCGGACGGCTGCGGACGCAAATGGGTGCGGAGAACTGCGCGGACGGCTGCGGACGGCGTGGGTGCAAGGGAGTGGCTGGAAATGGGTGGGGAGAAGAAGCCGTTGGTGATGAGCGACCTTGGCTACGCGGACGGCTGCGGACGGCAAATGGGTGCGGAGAACTGCGTGGACGGCTGCGGACGGCGTGGGTGCAACGGAGTGGCTGGAAGTGGGTGGGGAGAAGAAGCCGCTGGTGATGAGCGACGGACGGGAAATGGGTGCGGAGAACTGCGCGGACGGCTGCGGACGGCGTGGGTGCAAGGGGGTGGCTGGAAATGGGTGGGGAGAAGAAGCCGCTGGTGATGAGCGACCTTGGCTGCGCGGACGCCTGCGGACGGCAAATGGGTGCGGAGAACTGCGCGGATGGCTGCGGACGGCGTGGGTGAAACGGAGTGGCTGGAAATGGGTGGGGAGAAGAAGCCGCTGGTGATGAGCGACCTTGGCTGCGCGGACGGCTGCGGACAGCAAATGGGTGCGGAGAATTGCGCGGACGGCTGCGGACGGCGTGGGTGCAAGGGGGTGGCTGGAAATGGGTGGGGAGAAGGGGCCGCTGGTGATGACGACCTTGGCTTCCGCGGACGGCTGCGGACGGCAAATGGGTGCGGAGAACTGCTTGGACGGCTGCGGACGGCGTGGGTGCAACGGAGTGGCTGGAATGGGTGGGGAGAAGAAGCCGCTTGTTATGAGTGCCTGGCTGGCGCGGACGGCTGCGTCCGGCAAATGGGTGCGGATAACTTGCGGACGTCTGCGGACGGCGTGGGTGCAAGGGGGTGGCTGGAATGGGGGGGGGGGAGAAGAAAGCCGCTGGTGATGAGGCGACCTGGCTGCGCGGACGCTGCGGACGGCAAATGGGTTCGGAGAAACTGCAACGGATGGCTGCGACGGCGTGGGTGCAACGGATGTCTGTAAATGTTTTGGGATAGGACAGTCTGCAGTGACATGAATGGAAGTAAGGACATTAAGTGGACAAGGAAGGAAATGATTGGAACGGAATGGAATGGAAGGAAGGAAGGAAAAGGGAAGGGAAAGGAAGGGAAAGGAAGGGAAAGGAAGGGAAAGGAAGGGAAAGGATGGGAAAGGAAGGGAAAGGAAGGGAAAGGATGGGAAAGGAACGGAAAAGGATGGGAAAGGAAGGGAAAGGAATGGAGCGGACGGCTGCGGACGGCGTGGGTGCAAGGGAGTGGCTGGAAATGGGTGGGGAGAAGAAGCTCGCTGGTGACGGTTGCGGACGGCGTGGGTGCAACGGAGTGGCTGGAAATGGGTGGGGAGAAGAAGCCGCTGGAGATCAGCGAGCTTGGCTGCGCGGATGGCTGCGGACGGCGTGGGTGCGAGGGAGTGGCTGGAAATGGGTGGAGAAGAAGCCGCTGGTGATGAGCGAGCTTGGCTGCGCGGACAGCTGCGGACGGCAAATGGATGGGAAGACTTGCGCGGACGGCTGCGGACGGCGTGGGTGCAGGGAGGGTCGGGAGAAGAAGCCGCTGGGGATGGGCGAGCTTGGCTGCGCGGACGGCTGCGGACGGGAAATGGGTTGGGAGAATTGCGCGGACGGCTGCGGACGGCGTGGGTGCCAGGGAGTGGCTGGAAATGGGTGTGGGAGAAGAAGCCGCTGGAGATCAGCGAGCTTGGCTGCGCGGACGGCTGCGGACGGGAAATGGGTGCGGAGAATTGCGCGGACGGCTGCGGACGGCGTGGGTGCAACGGGGTGGCTGGAAATGGGTGGGGAGAAGAAGCCGCTGGTGATGAGCGAGCTTGGCTGCGCGGCGGCTGCGGACGGCAAATGGGTGTGGAGAATTGCGCGGACGGCTGCGGACGGCGTGGGTGCAAGGGTGGCTGGAAATGATTGGGGAGAAGAAGCCGCTGGTGATGAGCGAGCTTGGCTGCGCGGACGGCTGCGGACGGCAAATGGGTGCGGAGAACTGCGCGGATCGCTGCGGACGGCGTGGGTGCAAGGGAGTGGCTGGAAATGGGTGGGGAGAAGAAGCCGCTGGTGATGAGCGAGCTTGGCTGCGCGGACGGCTGCGGACGGCAAATGGATGGGGAGAATTGCGCGGACGGCTGCGGACGGCGTGGGTGCAAGGGAAATCGGGAAATGGGTGGGGATCGCGCTGGTGATGGGCGAGCTTGGCTGTGCGGACGGCTGCGGACGGGAAATGGGTGCGGAGAATTGCGCGGACGGCTGCGGACGGCGTGGGTGCAAGGGAGTGGCTGGAAATGGGGGTATAGGGGGGAAGCCGCTGGTGATGAGCGAGCTTGGCTGCGCGGACGGCTGCGGACGGCAAATGGCAAATGGGTGCGGAGAATTGCGCGGACGGCTGCGGACGGCGTGGGTGCAAGGGAGTGGCTGGAAATGGTGGAAATCGGGAGAAGAAGCCGCTGGTGATGAGCGAGCTTGGCTGCGCGGACGGCTGCGGAAAATGGGTGGGGAGAATTGCGCGGACGGCTGCGGACGGCGTGGGTGCAAGGGAGTGGCTGGAAATGGGTGGGGAGAAGAAGCCGCTGGAGATGAGCGAGCTTGGCTGCGCGGACGGCTGCGGACGGGAAATGGGTGCGGAGAATGGCGCGGACGGCTGCGGACGGCGTGGGTGCAAGGGAGTGGCTGGAAATAGGCGGGGAGAAGAACAAGATGCAGCCCACGAACCCGAATGCTCACACGTACGTTAATGGATATGCAGTCACTCAGAACAATTTTCTGCAATAGTTTATTTGAACAGTCTTGTATATACATACTTCCCCTGTTACCAGTCTGCAGTGTGGAGTGTAAAGTGTGGAGTGTGGAGTGTAAAGTGTAGTGTGTGGAGTGTAAAGTGGGAAGTGTGGAGTGTAAAGTGTGGAGTGAGGAGTGTGGAGTGTAAAGTGTGGAGTGTGCAGTGGGTAAGGTGTGGAGTGTGGAGTGTAGAGTGTGGAGTGTAAAGTGTAGACTGTGGAGTGTGGAGCGTAAAAGTGTGGAGTGTAAAGTGTGGAGTGTAAAGTGTCGAGTCCAAAGCGTGGAGAGGAAAGCGTGGAGTGTAAAGTGTGGAGTGTGGAGTGTAGAGTGTAAAGTGTAGAGTGTAAAGTGTAGAGTGTGGAGTGTGGAGTGTAAAGTGTGGAGTGTGGAGTGTAAAGTGTTGAGTGAGGAGTGTAAAGTGCAAACTGTAAAGTGTGGCGTGTAAAGTATAAAGTGTGGAGTGAGGAGTGAGGAGTGTAAAGTGTAGAGTGTGGAGTGGAAACTGTAGAGTTTGGAGTGTGGAGTATAAAGTGAGGAGTGTGGAGTGTAAAGTGTGGAGTGTAAAGTGTAGAGTGAGGAGTGTGGAGTGTAAAGTGGGAAGTGTGGAGTGTGGGGTGTAAAGCGTGGAGTGAGGAGTGTAAAATGTAAAGTGTGGAGTGAAAAATGTAAAGTGAAGAGTATGGAGTGTAAAGTGTAGAGTGTGGAGTGTGGAGTGGAAAGTGCAGAGTGTGAAGTGTGGAGTGGAAAGTGTAGAGTGCGGAGTGTGGAGTGGAGTGAGGAGTGTAAAATGTAAAGTGTGGAGTGTAGAGTGTAAAGTGTACAGCGTAAAGTGTAGAGTGCGGAGTGTGGAGAGTAAAGTGTGGAGTGTAAAGTGTGGAGTGAGGAGTGCAAAGTGCAAAGTGTGTGTGGAGTGAGGAGTGAGGAGTGTAAAGTGTAAATTGTGGAGTGAGGAGTGTGGAGTGTAAAGTGTGGAGTGTGGAGTGGAAAGTGTAGTTTGTGGAGTGTGGAGTGTAAAGTGTGGAGTGTGGTGGAGTGTGGGGTGTAGAGTGTGGAGTGTGGTGGAGTGTGGGGTGTAGAGTGTGGAGTGTGGTGGAGCGTGGGGTGTAGAGTGTGGAGTGTGTAGGAGTGTAAAGTGTGGAGTGCAAAGTTTAAAGTGTGGAGTCCAAAGTGTAAACTGTGGAGTGTAGAGTGTAAAGTGTAGAGTGTGAAGGGGGAGTGGAAAGTGCAAAGTGTAAATTGTAGAGTGTGGTGTGAGGAGTGTAAAGTGTAAATTGTGGAGTGAGGCGTGTGGAGTGTAAAGTGTGGAGTGTAGAGTGTGGAGTGGAAAGTGTCGAGTGTGGAGTGTGGCGTGTAGAGTGTAAAGTGTAAAGTGTGGAGTGAGGAGTGTGCAAAGTGTAGGGTGTGGTGGAGTGTAGAATGTGCAGTGTGGAGTGTAGAGTGGGGAGTGTAGTGTAAAGTGCCACCCCTGCCACGCAAAACGGCATGACAACCTGCTTGGAAACCTTCGAAAAGGAGAGATTTTGCAGCTTCCCCCATAGACACGGCGACGCCACAGGAAAACTGTAGGAGCTTAGTGTAGCGCGCTCTAGGTTTTGACCTAAACAGGGTTTACCTTAGTTTTGGGCTCAAGGTAGCCGGGGGCCATGGTTCGGGCCGCGCTAGGGGTCGTTTACCTCCTAGCGTCAGCCACGGCAAATGGATGGAACTTGTTGCAGCTTGGACTGCTGACTAGTCTACCAACTCCTCCGACGATCTTAGAAACCGAACAGAAGCAGGCCCAAGGGACCGAGGCGGGCCATCCCGCCCGGACCCTGGGCTTGGAAGCAACAGAACTTGGGACTGGTGGAGTGTCGCCTGGGATGGCGCCTACCATTACGTCGGAAACAGCTGGTGGATCAAAATGTGGGTAAGGATGCTGTTACAGGTTGCAGAAAATGGGATAAGCTACTGTGGGACCCTTTGTGCCTCAATTGGCTTAGCAGCCCGATGGAGCTATTGGCTCCTTACCGGGATGGTCCTCGTCTTCTTGCTCCAGTTGCTTGTCTGGACCTACACGTGGGTCATTCATCCGACTTGGATTCACTCCAGGGCCCTCTGGCGATACTGCCAAGGGACAGGCACTTGGAGCGATGTGACACGCTTGCAGGGGCAGAGGCCTTTCATACCCGTCTGGAAAGGGCCGGGTACAGGAACACCATGGTCCGCCTTGTACATCCAGCGCGAGGTACGGGGAAGAGGACCGAATCAGAAGCCATTCGACCTCTTAGTTGCGGACGGAGCTGCTGTAGCGAGGCTTCGTCACGGGACTATAAGGGGAAGAACGAATCGGCACGGATTCCTCTGCCAGTGTGAAGAGGTTCGAGCCTCGTCGCATCGATACCTCCGTCACCACATAGAGACTGCCAACTGCACTGTCCACCTGTGCGCTCAAGACCCTTGCACCGCCCCTGAAGTTGCGCAGGTGCATATTAGGGCCAGCGCAACGGTCCCGCAGGACCGGGAGGTCAACCTGCAGGAACTAGCAGGAAGGGGCCCCTGGGGACGGTGCGCGGTGATCACAAGCTTTTGCGGGATACTTTGGTGCCGCTGTTTCGGCCGCAGCATGGCGAGATGCGGCCGAGCTTGGTGCTGGTGTCTGTGGTGCCGGTGTTGCCGTACGAGGCGAGTTTCTCGCCCGGAACGCGGCGCAGGGTACCAGGGCCAAAAACATGAAGATTCTGAGACAGAATCCGAGGCGGAACTAGGCCCCGCGGGGCTGCACTGTCAAGCGGACCAGGTCGCTCTAGACAACTACGGCAAGGTAGTTCCTCTTGCTGCTGGACCATGCAGAGACGTGGCCCGAGGTTGTCCCGTTGTGCTTCTACAAGCTGACCGATCCAACAGCTGTCTTGATGGATTACCAACCACTGAAGGCGGCGATCCCTGCTTTCATGCCTGTGAGTACCACAGGTCCATGTACCAGGGCTCGCTTCTGGGTCGAGCATGTGCGGTGCAGGGGTGCCTGCATCCAGTCACAGGGACCAGGAAGGGGGTCAACTTTTGCAAGTTGCACGGAGCCACAGAGGAGAAGCCCCGGGCCAAAGCCGCGCCTAGGGCACGCGAAGCTTCACCGCCCCGGGTAGATACCGACCAAAGGTCAGAGACCGCGCGTCAACCAGAGAGACCAGGAGTCAACGCGATGCAGGGTGCGGTGGCTGACAAGGCAGACCTAGCCGAGCTCCTGGTCGAGCTGCTCCAGGGCAAAGAGGCAGAGGAAGCGTATCAGGTCCTCTCTGCCAGGAACCCGGGGGACGTCAAGTGGAAGCATCCTGGGTTCCAGGACTCGCTGACTTCCCTGGCGAAGGCCTATGTGCAACAACACAAAGACTTGGAAACGCGGGAATCACCCGCCTGGAGAGCACTCAACCGCCTTGCGCATCCCCCTGCCGTCTGTCAAGAACCAGAATATGACCCCGTAACTCGGATGCTGGAAGCCACGTTGGAGAGGCCTACAGAAGAAGAGAAATCCGACACGCCAGCCCCACGGCTGGTAAGGCCGGCCTCGGCTCCTGCGAGCCATTTCCCGGGTCCTCGCACCTCCGGTGAGCTCGCTGCGAGCTTGTTTCGCCCCAAGAGCGAGATCGATTCTGTCCTGCCGCGCCCGAGGCTTGTTTCGAGCCCGGGAGCGGTTGGAACTTTCCCAGGAACGCCCGGTCCAGCAGGTTCCGTAGGGATGCAGGGTTTACACGCCTTCCGACCCTTTCATGCTGGAGCCTACACTGATCCGGGACCTCCGGCCCTCGATGAAACTTCAAAAGTTCTGCAGACAATCGCAAAAGTTATGGCGGCGAAGGAAGACCCAGCTGCCCAAGATCGAGGGAAGCTGTCCTCGATCGGCAGAACAGAGGAGAGGATGCTGTACCTGGCTAGAGGGTGCGACACGCTGACGGTGCACCTTGGGGAAGCCACGGTCGGAAAGGAGCTGTACCACGCCCTAAAGTCTGTAGCGACGCAGAACCGGCCCTTGTTGAGAGAAATCAGCTTCCCGGTCAACATTACCAACCGCATCGCCTTTGGGGCCGCTTCCCTCAGTTTCGGGGGCAAAGGTAATCCGCCTGACTATTGCCTCACTGTGGCCGATTTTGCCCAGACCTCGGAGGAGGAGTTTGACTTGTTTAGCCCGCCTGGGGATAACAAGCTGGAAAAACGGGCGCGGAACCCTACTACTCTGTCCAATTGGTACCGAAATGCTCTACGCCAAGCTTGGGCCATGGCATGTATCCTGGGGGCAGAGTACTATGGCAGTTGGGAGAAGGCTGCGGCACAACTCCTTAAGTTTGGGGAAGAATATGCCCATGCGTGGCCGTTGCACTCGGTCATGAGTGTGTGGGAGGAGCTCTGGGCTCGCTTCACGGAAGAGTTAAGAGCGCTCGATCGAAGAGCCAGGCGGGAAATGCAAGACGAGAGCCCTAGCTTTGACCGTCTTCGGTTTTTCGCCACCTCCCCCGGGGACAATGGCGAACCCTGGCTCCGGCTGCCTCAAACTTTCGACCTTCAGGCACCAGGAGAGTACTTCCAAACGGATATTGTTCCTCGCCAACAGCGCATGTTGGATCGTGCTTGCTGGTCAATGGCCCTTAAGAGACCGTCCCCACTCACTGGCGGACGAGCTGGAGCTGAAGATATCGGCGGACCAGACAAAGCGCAACCGGCTGCTCCCAACCCTAGGAACTCACGGGCTGGAAGCAAAGGGAGTGCCCCTGGCGCTGGCACCGCCGTCAAGGAACCCGCCCCCCTCCTGGGAAATGCTTTGACCAGCAAGGAGGCGGGCCGCTCCATGGATCACCGCCCGAAAGACAAAGACGGGAAGTACCTGTGTTGGGATCACTTTTCCCACCGCAAATGCAACAAGGGAAAAGATTGCCCGCATTCGCACCATGGCAACGCGCCACGCTGGGATACTCTCGATTGGAGCGTGCAGATGCAACTCTTGCGACGAGGCGGGCATCCCGCCCGTCCGAAACTCAGAGGAGACCAGGTGGACGCTGCCATCGAATCCATCCGAAAGGAGCAAGCCCAGAAGCTAGAGTCCAACATTCAGGAAGGCAAAAAAGGGCGAAAGAAATGGCTAAGCGGACCGGGGGTCCTCCTCCTCAGGATGCCTCGACCCAATACCGGGAAGACACCCGAGCTGGCTGGACCCCAGCGCCAGCGGCGCTAGCCAATTTCGCCGCCACTGATATGGAAGACCCCCTTGCTCGACTTATGACAGGAGAAGCTGCTGCAAGTTGGACTCTCGACCACGCGCCCCCCGCTGTGCGCACGGTCACTTACCGGGAGCCACCAGACTCTGCCACGATCCAAGCCAAGCGTCACTGCATGGACGAGATTGACAGCTGCGGCCTTCTCCCAGATCTACCCCAGCACCTGGGCATCTATCTGCGCAACCGGCTGACAGCCGTCAATGACCGGGCTCCAAACGCTCACGATGTTCAAGAATTCCTTGAGGACGCTATTCGAGAAGGCAGTGCAGAACTTGCTTCAGAAGCTACTGACTATCTCCATAATCACCCTGACACGCATGTTGGGTCGCGAGAGGGACGCGGAGCATTGGGGCAATTCTCAGCACACGGCTTCGACGGGTACTCTTGGGCGACCTTTCGCTGGAGAGACGGTGACCATGCGGTCTATGACTACGGCGACCAGCTCGCACCCGTGCATCCTGAGCTGCAACCTCTGGAATGCCCCAAACCAGAGACGGAGCCCCGACAGTGCTTCTACCTGCATGTGGCCGCTGGCCTTCTGGCCCATACCATGAATCGTGTGCCTGCTCTCTCCGAGGTCCGCCTCAAAGCGGCAGCCTTACAGGAGGAAACTTTCCGCCTGGCGATGGCTTGCGCGGACAACTTGGGCCCGGAACCTGACGTTTGCACTCAAGCTGAAGACGACTTGCGCATCTTCGTGCACGACGCCCTCTTCTTCGGCCACGACAAGGATTACCGGTGCCTGGCGGCCTTTCCCTTGGCAGAGGCCGCGGACGTCTCGTTTTGTCTTGTCCGCATGGACGCTTGGAACCGCCCCTCTTGCGAAGTCATTCAGGGGGCCCACAGTCGTTCCGACCCGAAGTCCCTTATCTGGCTCCTGGTTCACCAGGGCCACATGCGGTTACTCCTCCCGGAAGTCACGACTTCTATCCCGGACAACGTGCGGATTGTCACTGCTGCTGGCTGGGAAGTCCACCTGGAAGCGGCCGCCGAGCACGGGGCGCGTCATCGCGCCCGTGCCCCGAAACCATGCCCGCGCTGCCAAGATGACCCTATGCACCGTACCGGCGTCACCACCGGGGTGTTCGGCTTGTACCCTTTTCCCGCTGAGCCGGCTGCCTTAGATTTCCGGGCAGGAGCATCTTGGTGGGAAGTCGACGAACCCCCCTCCGAACAATGGGCCCGCGAGGACCTGCAGGAGCTCTTCCCTGGCCAACGACTCCCTGAGCCAGGCCAACCGCTTCATTTTTTGGGTATATACGTTGACGCTCTCGGTTGGGACAACACCCCGGACGCGCCGGTTGGCGCCGCCCTTTTTGTCGGTCCGGCCACTAGCCGCAACTTCTGCGATGGCCGTGTGCGCTCTCTTCTTCGCGCAGCTCTCACTCTCTTGCGCCCTCGCCACGTGTGGGTCCTCCTGCCCCGCACGGGCCTCGGCCGCGGGCCTGAGTCTTCCACCAGCGCCTTGGGGTCTTCTGCCCACCAGCACCTGCAATTTACGCTTGAGCTTGGTCAGCATCAGTTGAACCTGCCCGGGCACTTCACTCTTGTTCACCCTCTGACCAGTCCCGTGTGGAAAGATCCCGCGGCCATCCAGCTTCTTTCGCCATTTCACCGGGTTCGCCTTCCAGCTTCGCCCGTTGACCCCATGACTGCGGCGCTTTGTGGACCGTCCCCGGCCGCCTACTTGTGCCTGAAAACCACCTCTTCGGCGCTGGCTATTGCCGTTGGGTCGCCCTCATCGGAGTTGCCGCATTCCTCTCCCCTCGCCTCCGTCCTCTTCGACGGCGCTGAGGCGTGTTTCGCGCCCGGCGCCGGCTTGCGACGGGCGGGGGGCGCCCCCTTTGTGGTTCAAGGGGGCTGCACTTCCTCGGGGGGGGGAGGGGCCTCTTCGTTCTCTAACTTGGGCAAAGACTTCCATGGCTTGAAAGGCCCCCTGGCGCGGCCGCTAGACCCGGCAGTCGAGCAGGCGACAAAGGAATATCTGGATTTCTTCCGAAACCGAGCTTTCTCCGCTGAACATTTCGCGTCTGCTGCTCAGAAAGGATCGGCTCTTCTGGCAGCAGCCGGTGGATGGCAAGAAGCCCTCCGGGCTATCCGCAGGGTCTGGGTGCAGGAACGAGGCGATCACATGTCTGGTCTGCACAGTGACTTCTTTGAGGGGCTGGTTCACCCGGCAGTTTTAGAAAGGGCGAGGCATGTGGCTATCTGGGGAGTCGAGGCATCTGCTGACTTAGAGGAAACTACTCGGACCAAGAGTGCGCCTCACCCGAGCTTGAAGGAACACCTCGACGAAGCTGCTGCGCAACTCTGGGACGACGCCAGCAAAGGCCGTTCCCTGCTCTGCTTCGACACCGGCAAGGGCTTGGAAGGGGTTGTGTCAGTCCCAATGGCCAGGGTCCCCAAGATGAATCCAGACCGCACGGTCTCCGATAAGGGTAGGGTCATCTGGGACGCCACGCCGGTGAACAGGTACTGTCACAAGTCCCGGCACCCGCCTGCGCTCCAACCACGACACCAGGAGGTCGCCAGAGCAATACTGTGGTGGAAGCTTCGGTACCCTAGGATCCGAATCCTGTTCAGCAAAAAGGACGTATCCGAAGCCTTCAAGTGGATCCCGGTTCGGCTAGAGGACTCCAAGCTTTTCGCTGCAGATCTTCCAGCTGAATACAGCAATACTCAGGAAGGCATCACCATAGTCTATGGGTTTTTGACTTTTGGCTGGTGCGGTGCGCCCGGAGAGTACATGCACTATGCTTGGGTCATTAAACTGGCTCACGAAGCCTTCGCGCCCGAAAACTCCAGGTGGGAGGATACAGTCCCATACCATTCTTTCGTCCTCATGGACGACACGGTGCTGATCGAACCCGAGATTGGGCTGAGACCGGAAACCTCGGTGGCACTGACGGAGCATCTGACTCGTGCTGTTCTTGGGGATGCCAGCATCAACGAAGGAAAGGATTGGCTTGAGGGACGGTTGGAAACTCGCAAACTTATTTGGGGGCTCATTTACGATACCCAAACCAACACCCGAAGCCTGCCAAGTGCCAAGCTGGAGAAGGCGTATCACCTCCTGCACTTGCCTGACTTTGACAGTGGATGCACTCATGTCTCGCTGCGCCTCATCCAAGAATTGAGAGGCAACCAGCAGTTTTGGTTGGCGGTGCTCCCGGGCCTGAGCCCGTATTTGGGGTGTACAAATGACCTCCTTGGCCCTGCGGACCCGCAGGGCCAGGCTCGAGCCAAAGGGGATGAGAAGCAACAAAGAGAGACTTGGAACCGATTTTGGGAGGCTATTGAGCTTCAACGTTTGTTGGTGGACGTCAGCGCCTCTTGGGAGGTACGGTTCACTCACCCGCTCAATGCGGCCCTCTCGATTTCGGAACTGCTCTCCTTCCCAGGGATGCAATCCCAGGTGGTTTGGGCCTGTGGAGATGCCACTCCAGAAAGGGTGGCGGCAGTTGACTGGCATGGAAAGGTAGCAATTGTCGAGCCCGCGAGCCTCGTTTGGCAACGGATCCGCTACTTCTGCGGAGGGGAAGAGGGAACTGACGAGGAGCAGTCGGGACCGTACTCCGAGGATCGAACCGATCCCGAAGATGGTCTTCTGATCTCACTCGCCGAGCTCCTCGCCGTGGTGTCACTCGCCTGCACCCGCTGGACTGCTTGGAGGGGAAAGATTGTGATTTACGCGCGGGACAACCAGAACGTTATCTCCTGGCTTGAGAAAAGGCAGGCTGGGCCCCCTGCGGCAAGGTTCCTGCTGCAGTTGCTCGCAGCCTTGGAAACTGTCGGAGGGTTCAGGCTGCATGCGAGCTATGTTCGGACATACCACAACCAGGTTGCCGACAGCCTCACGCGTGCCGAAGCACAAAGCATTCTGGAGGAACATGGGCTCCGTAAGCTCCCGTTCTCGGAGGTGCTCTTGGGGACTCTCGACAAAGGTTGGACTCGAAGGGCCCTCCTTTGGGATGGAATGGACCATGGAGATAAGGCTGCAGCCCTCCAGTTAGGGCTCCGAAGGCATCCAGAGGGTCCGAATAAGCACCCGTTTCCGTTGAAAGAAGGTCTGGTGTGCGCTGAGATTGGAGAGGCCGGCCCTTATGAAATCGAGCTTGTCTCCAAGGGGCTTATCGTCCAGAGACACACCCTGGAAGAGGCAAGCCACCGAGAATGTACCCCGGAGCGGTACGTGTGCCTTTTCCACCCAGGCGGCAGAGGCGAAGTGGCTACGGCTGCTCGCTTCGCCGAGCTTGCTGTGAGGTGGGAGCCGGAAGGAGTCTGGGTCGATTCCATCACCTCTCATGGCCCCAGAGCAGCCGAAAGAATTCTGGAGGATGCAGGATGGCATACCCGTGTCTTCCAAGTCAGCGGCCGCACTCTCCAGGATCAGTGCTGGTGGAAGCGATGGATACTGATGGCGGTTCCCGCAGAAAAGCGCCTGCCTCCAGCACCCTGTCTTACGCTCGACGCGGAACCCGCTACGCCACCCTTGCACACTTACCCCACTGAATGGTTGTTGGAAGACAAGAAGGTACCAGACGCCACCTGGAAAACTGGTCGCCTGAAGCTGGACAGCGCTATGCCGCACCTGGGTCAGGCTACTCCAAAGCCTCGAGGGACTCTGCAAACCCCCGAAGGTAGGCGTCATGTTTGGGACCCTTTTAAACCGCTCCCCCAATTACATCATGGGTCATGGGGTAATGACAATAAAGATTCTCTTTTGTTGCTTGGGTACAGTGCTAATGGCCCCGCGGCGCGCACCATCACGCCCGGGGAGGCATTTAGGTTGTTAGGTGGTAGAGCAGAACAACATCCCAAGGACACCCCCTCCACTGAACTTGCCTTGGAAAGGCTCATGGGTACCCCCCGCAGCCTGGCTCTGGTAGCGGGCCGTTGGGCGAGCGCTCTGGGGACGGATCGGGGCGCCAGCGGTAGTTGCTTTGAGCCCGAACAGTCCAGCGCTGCTGAGGCGAAGGCTGAAAGTCGGGAGGCGGACGAAACTCCCGAGGCTTGCTTCGAGCCCGGGAACTCAGATTCTGAAAGAGTCGGAATTTGTTCGCTCCCGTGGGAAGATAAGGCGCGAGCGGCGCTCATGGCCTGGCTCCAAAGCAGAGGTTGGGAGGTGGAGCGGAGGGCCGGAGGCACCAAGCGCCGTAAGAAAAAGGAAGAGGACTGGAGTACCCAGTTCTCGAAAGCCCTCGCCTCCTGCCTCAGACACGAAGCAGGAAGTGCCGAGTGCCACATCACGGAGGATGGATGGGTCACGATGGACCACCTGAGAGGGTACCTCCGTGCGAAGCTCCGATGGCCGGAAAGGTACCTCACTGAGGAGGCGGTTCGGGCCGAAGTGGAAGGCAACTGGAAACAGCGCTTCGTGGTGCGAACAGATGAGAGCACCGGAAGGAGCTGTGTGGCAGCCTGGTCCGGGCACACCATACCAGGGGTCGTCGGACCAGGAGTGTTGGTCGAACCCTCCGAAGTCCCTGCCCTGCTTGTGCATGGCTCATACCACAAGCACACGGCCAGCATTGTGCAAAGTGGGCTGTCAGCAAGCCGCAGAATGGTTCACTTGGTTGACCCGGAACGGGCATCAAACAAGTGGAGGGCCGACCTGGAGACGAGAGTGCCCGTCGATACGCGGAAAGCCCAGGAGGCCGGAGTTTCTTTCAGAGTGACGGGTAACGACGTCTGGCTGGCCGATACCGACATCCCGCCTGAAGCCTTGGGAAAGGTCGTCGCATGGACGACTGACGATTTTTGGTTCGCTTCGGAAAGCACTCGTGCCCGAGCCCGACCCGAGCAGGCGTCGCCAGTGCCCTTCTACAAGACAGGCGCCGCGGGAGCTGCAGGCTCTGGCTCAAGGCTCCCCGCCTGGCCGCCCGGCAGCCTTAAGCAGGAACAGGACCTAAAGGAGGGCCTTGCTCAGACCGCGACCGGTTTGGCGTCGGCTGTTGCCGGGCTCAAGGTGGAAGAGGGAGAAGAGGAGGTCCAGGTGAACCCACGAACCTTGGAACCGACCGTCGTCACGCTCTCCGAAGCAGATTGGAACTTATCGGAAGAGAGTGACACGGGCCCGGAAGAGCCCCCAGCACCCGCGACCCGAACAGTGATGAAAGAAGGCGACCGAGGATCGGCCGAGGCGGAAATCAAGCTCAACCCCGGCTTGATTGAGCGGGAAGAAAGGCAAGAAGTTGCCGAGGCGCGCCTCGCGCCCGGTACCACCTCTGCCGGATCGAGCTGGAAACCCACGCTGGTGAAGGAGCATCAGGACCCAGAACACGGCAAAGGAGGCCCCAAACCAGGGCGTCTCGAACCCAAACATGAGCAGGGTGCGGAACCCGAGGGCCTTCCCAGCTGGAACGGGTCAAACCTCCGCCCGCAGAGGATTCAGAGGAGGACTCGCCCATCGGGCTCCCCGCAAGGTATCGGCCGGTTGGTAGAGTAGAGCCCGGGCAACCCCAGGAGGAGCGAAAACTGGTCCCGGCGCAGGGTCTCAAGCTTGGCACGGGAAAGGTCAAACTGCTCCAGGCCCTCGCTGAGGCCGACACTGCCAACTGGGAGAACCTCCAAAGTGCCTTGAAGGAAGCGGAAGGGTCGGGAGGCGAGAAAGCGGCTCTAGTTGAAGACCTGGAACGCCTCACCCAGCAGCGAAAGGAAGCCGCCGAAGGAATCAAGGAAGCCCTTGAAGCTGAGACGCACAGGGTTCGCCAATGTGAAGAAGAAGACTCCCGGTATCTGGAAACTCTGGATAGCCAGGGCGAGTACATGAGAAAGCTTGAACGATTCAACCCAGCTCGACCCTCCAAGACCGCCAAGGTCCTCAGTTCGGACCGTCTCACTTCGGAAATTGAAGCAGGAGTCAGCGTCTGGGTGGCGCGCCGCCGAGAAAAGGCGCGTTTGCGGGCCCAGGCTCACAGGGAGGGACTTCAGAGAGGCGCCCCTTCGGAAGGAAGCACCAAGCACGAACCAATCGAAACACCCGAGGGAGCCGAAGAAGCACGACAGCAGGCGGCTCGGAGGGAAATAGCTGAGTTTCGGGAACATCTGAGGGAACAAGGAAGGGGGGCGGCGCCCAAATACCGTAGGGCACCGGACTCCCGCCAAAGAAAAGCCACGAAGAAGAGAAACCGGGCTGCAAAGGAAGCGGAAGCTCGGGCTGTGCCGGAGGGAGCCTTGTCGCCCACGCGCAATGATGATGCGGAGCGTGATACCAACCACGCGATCGCACATTTCCATGGGCAAGAGAACGACCATGCTATGGTCCTCGCTGGGGCTAGGTTGCCCCCAAATTTAATTTCCGAGGGGACAGTTCTGCTCGGCCTCGTTCTCCTCACCGGAATTCTTTTAGGCCTTGCCTGGGGATCATGCCGAAACAGCCTTGCCCCCAGTCCCGCAAGGACCGACCCATTGGCTCTCTCGCCAAGGGACAACCTTCCCAGAGCCCCCCACCGGCATGAAGTTGCGGCTGGCAGGCACGCCTCAACCAGTAGCGCCACGGAGGTCCACCGTCGCGGTAGCCGAGGCTCGACTTCGAGCCCGGCACCGGACAATCCTCGGCGAAGGAGCCTGCGCCCGTCCCAAAGGGGTCTTGACCGCCGCAGAGCAAACTGGCACAAAGAAGGTTGCCCCCGCACGGATGCTTCTACCCTTTGGCTTGAAGCATGCCAAGACTGCGTGACCATCTCCGAAGTCGATGACTACCAGGGGAGCGTGGAAGCCACCTGGAGCGGGGCCCGCTGGCACAAACCGCGGTGTGGGCATACCCGAGGAAGGAACGTGGTGCGATTCGCCCCTTGCCAAGAGTGTGCAAGAGTTGCCGCACCGTCCCAGTCTCGTGGCTCGATACGAGGCCCAGGGCGCAACAACGATGCTGAAAGGGACACGAATCACGCCATCGCGCATTGGCTCTTGCTGGCGGTGGCACTGGGTCTGTACCTGGCTGGGGTCTGCTGGCACTGGGGTGAACCTTGCGGGGACCCACAAGAAGGTCAGGAAAAGACCCGTGTGGGGGGTCCTAGGGGCCGCAAGGTCCGATTCGAACCCTACCACGAGTCCCTCGCGGCTGCCGGATCTCCCACCAGTCAAGCCACGGGTAAGAAACAGAGTCTCGAGAAGCCGAGGCGGCTGGGTAGCCCTCAGGCTGCTAGGGCGGCGCAAGGGACGACTGGACCCACGCTGGGCCTACGCTTGAAATGCAAAGAAGATTATCACGAGGAAGCCATTCGTGTCGCTCTTGATCGCCTCGCCATCTCCACCCGGCGGACTTATGAATCTCAACTTAAGTGGTGGAGGCTTTTTTGCGCTCGTAGAGGAGTCAGTTGGATTCTCACTGGCCCCTCAAGCAATAAGACAGAAGAAACACTCCTCATCGACTTTCTCCTGCACTGTGCCTGCAATGAAGGGCGCGCACCGGGAACGCTGAAGCTTCGGCTGGCCGCAGTGCGCAGCGTCCACCTTTCGCTCGGCATGGAAGATCCCTTGGAAGGCCGAGGAAGAGTTGCCATGGCACTGGCAGGCCTACGAAGGCGTTACAAGGTTCCTGAAAGGAGGGCGCCAGTGACCCCCAGGATGCTCAACTATCTGCATGATCGCCTCCGTGGCTCGTCTTCGAGCCCGGAGTCTGTGCTCCTGTGGGCTGGGATCTGCCTTGGGTTCTTCTTTCTGTTGAGGGCCTCTGAATTCCTTCCCCTTGGTTACCTTCCTCTCTCGAGACACCTGAAGGGCCACCAGGTACTGCTGTACTCCCATGGTAACCTGTGCACTATCAGCAACCTGGCAGAGGCCGATGAAGTTCGGGTCAAGCTCGTCGGCAGCAAGACCAATTACAACTTGGAGACAAATCGCAATCACTACCGGACTGGAAACCAAGTCTGCCCAGTAGAGTCGGTTGTCCAGCTGTTCCAGAAATTTCCGGAGAGATATCTGGGCGGCTGCGAAGCCACGGAGCCACTCTTTAGAACTCCCTCGGGAGAGGGAATCCAAAGGGAAGCGATTCAGATGCTGCTGAGAGAAGCCGCTTGCCAATGTGGTGTGGGCGGAACAATTGGTTCGCACTCATTACGTTTTGGTGGTGCAAGCGCGCTATGGACGGCATTCAAAGACGCATCTGTTGTGAGAAGGTTTGGACGTTGGGCGAGCGACGCATTCCATTCCTATTTGTGGGAAGACCGGGAATATTCCCGGGGAATGGCAGCATCTATGTTGAACACTGACCTAGCACCGACGTGAAGACCCAATTTTGTGCCACGGCGGCCCTGTGTCGCCCGGGCTCGCTGCCAACAGGCCCGAGGCGCGTTTCGCGCCCGGGCAGTTGCCCTTGCAAGTGCCGAAATGGCGGGAGGGGGATGAGCCCAAGGGGCAAAGACCTTTTCAGCCCTTTCGCGCGCAAAAACATGTTTGGGCGCGCAGCGGTAGTTTTGCTTCTAGGGAAACCCAAAGGGTCCAAACTGTAGGAGCTTAGTGTAGCGCGCTCTAGGTTTTGACCTAAACAGGGTTTACCTTAGTTTTGGGCTCAAGGTAGCCCACCCCCCCACCCCCTGAGCCCAAGGGGCAAAGACCTTTTCAGCCCTTTCGCGCGCAAAAACATGTTTGGGCGCGCAGCGGTAGTTTTGCTTCTAGGGAAACCCAAAGGGTCCAAACCAGAGACTTGAGACGAGAGATGTGGGAGCATCAAAACGAGCCTTTCGTGCGAGACTTCCTCCAATTTTCACACTTTGTAGCTTCAAAATTTTCCCACGAGTTTTCGTACGAGCCTTTAAATTTGCTACCTCAAAATCGATGTTTCGTGGGAGGCTTCCGTCAATTTTCAGCACATCTCACAAAATGCCACGTCTGCCACGGAATCTGCACCTTGTCGCCACTTGACGCAGCCCTGCCAATGCGCCTCGTAAAAAACACGCAACACTACGCGTCTAAAGTGCTACGCCTGCCACGCAAAATGACGATGGACACGTCCAAAGTGCTGCGCCTGCCACGAAAACTGCAACGCATCTTCTGAAAACGTCGCAAAAGTATTGCGCCTGCCACACACAATGACTTTCGACACGTTACAAAACACGTCTGAATGTCACAAAGTGCCACGCCTGCCACGCGAAACGCAAAAATTACCCCTTTTGGAGAACTTACCAGAGGCACGGCCATATAGCAATCGCGCGGACGGTTGCGAGTGGTTGCGGACGGTTGGGCAACGGGAACCCTTGCTACGCATTCGGGAAAGACAGGGAAAGGAAGGGAAAGGAAGGGACAGGAAGGGAAAGGAAGGGAAAGGATGGGAAAGGAAGGAAAAGGGAAGGGAAAGGAAGGGAAAGGAAGGGAAAGAAAGGGAAAGAAAGGGAAAGGCAGGGAAAGGACGGAAAAGGAAGGGAAAGGAAGGGAAAGGACGGAAAAGGAAGGGAAGGAAGGGAAAGGAAAGGAGAGGTGAGAGGTTGATTTGGAAATCAGCCGCCGTCGCATGACCGTGCTCAAATGAGCTTGCTTGGCTATTGCACACTGTCACTCAATGTTTCCGCGCAGCGCTGAATTACTTTACTTCGAGTTATCCCCACCATGATATTTATACGTTTTGTTACTGGCAAATCTTCTGGCATTCTATCTGACATATCTTCTGGCATTTTATCTAGCATATCTTCTGGCATTCTATCTGGCATATCTTCTGGCATTCTACCTGGCATATCTTCTGCAATATGTTCTGGCATATCTTATGGCATTCTATCTGACATATCTTCTAACACTCTATCTGGCATATCTTCTGGTATTCTATCTGGCCGTTGAGGTCCAGCAGTGCACACTGAGCTGGGAAGGTCCCAGGTTGAGGTCCAGCGGTGCACACTGAGCTGGGAAGGTCCCAGGTTGAGGTCCAGCGGTGCACACTGAGCTGGTTTGGTCCCAGGTTGAGGTCCAGCGGTGCACACTGAGCTGGTTTGGTCCCAGGTTGAGGTCCAGCGGTGCACACTGAGCTGGGAAGTTGGCAAAGAGCTTGGCGAAGAGTTGGCAAGGCGGAAGTTGAGGAGGAAGTTGATGCAGACATGATCGAGGAGAAACTGGAGGAGGAGGCAGAGGAGGAGGAGAAGGCGGAGGACGAGGAGGAGGAGGAGGACGAGGACGAGGAGGACAGCTAGCCGAGGAGAACAACTCTGATAAAATCAAACAACCCTCACCTGGCAGGTGGGGAAAGATGAAATTTGCAGTGAATGCGTCCATAATGTTCATCTTCTAAAAAGAAGCTGGCAAGAGGCGAAAAATAAATAAACCAATTATCAGTATTACTCAAATTTGTTTGCTGTCGTTTTGCTTTTGGGTTCTCAGGCCCCCCCTTGTTTCCAGTCTCTTCTCCATTTGAAGGCACGTGCCATACAATGGTTTTGCCACAAAATGGATACTTCTGAGCCCAGATAAACCACGCAGAGTTGCCCTTTCTTCATGTTTTGAACTCTTGAAGGCCCAAAAACCAAAACTTTAATATTTCAGCTCTTGAAGGTCCGAAACACAGAGATTTTGCGAGGAATCCTCCATTTTCGCGCGCAGATCCGGACGTTTGCCCGGAACCTAAGTTTTCTCGCACGAAACGGCCCTTCCTTTCCACGCACCCCCACAAAGTTTGCGAAGGGTTCTTGGCGTAAATTTCTGGGATGGCCAAGAATGTTCCGGAGCCTATGTTTTCTCCCACAAAACGGCCATCCTTCGACAGTTATATTAAAAGACCTTTGTACGTGTTGTTTGAGGGGTGTGGTTGATTTATATCCTTCCTAAAATGTGTTATTTGACATAATATCACCATCATAAGACCCTTCTGCGCGCACGTATTGCTGAGGGGTGTGGCGGGTTTATATCTTTCCTTAGTTATATAAAGACCCTTGTACGTATTGCTTGAGAGGGGTGGATGATTTAGGATTTATATCCTTGCTTAATTGAGGTGTGGGCGAACGTTTGGTTCTGCGGGCATTTTTGAATTTTTGAGTGATTTTCTTCCCAGATGCAATCTCCTAAAAACTGCATGTTGAAAAGGTTTCACTTGCCAGACATTTCAATCAAGTCTGGCAAAAAAGCGTTGTCAACGCTCGGAAGGGACGACTTGGCGCCATGGCAAAGTCTATCCTTGTCATCGGCCATGGGCCCATCGGCCACTCCTTTATTGAGAAGATGACTGCCGAGAGCAGCGGCTGTCAGATCTCAGTCCTTTGCGAAGAGCCACGCCCAGCATACAACCGAGTCATGCTGACACAGTACTTTGAGGACCGGGATGCCGAAAAACATGACAAGATGAAACTATCCTATGTCACCGAGGAAGAGTTGAAGGAACTCAAAGTGAACCTTCTCTATGGCCGAGCAATGTCTATTGACAGAGAAGCCAAGAAGGTGTCCTATGCCAGCCAGAAAGGGGCTGAAACTCAAACAGTGGTTGGCTATGACATTTTGGTTTTGGCGACTGGTTCCTTCTGCTTTGTTCCTCCTGTGCCAGGAATGACTATCCCAGAGAAAAAAAATGTGAACTGGCCGGATGATCCTGCCTCAAGGCCGGAAGGGGTTTTCATCTACCGCACCATTGAAGACCTTGAGGCACTGCTTGGGAAGGCCAAGTCAGGGGCCAAGCGTGCAGTGGTCATCGGTGGTGGATTGCTGGGACTGGAGGCTGCCAAGGCTGTGTTTGATCTGAAGATGGAAAGCCATGTCCTGGAAATGGCACCATACCTGATGCCAACCCAATTAAATGAGATTGCTGGTCAGGTCCTGATGAAGAAGATCAACGATCTGGGTGTTCATGTGCATTGTGGTGTGCAAATCAAGCGCGTGGTGCTGGATGATGGGAAAGTCACAGGCATAGAGCTAGTTGAAAAGGGGGCAGAGTCCCCAACCATCCTGGACACTGATCTTGTGATTGTTTCATGTGGCGTTCGCCCACGTGACGAGTTGGCGAGGCAGTGCGGACTGAAGATGGGTGCAAGGGGCGGCGTCGAAGTGGACGCTCAGTTGCGATCCTCTGATGAAAGCATCTATGCCATTGGAGAAGTCGCAGCCATCGGTGGCAACATGTGCTACGGTTTGTGGGCACCTGGTGTTGAGCAAGCTGAAACATTGGTGCTGAACCTGCTGCGGCCGGGATCATCTGTGTATCGTGCCAGCGACTTGAGCACGAAACTCAAGCTTCTTGGTGTTGAGGTTGCTTCCTTTGGCCGCAGTGCTGACTTCTGGTTCAAGGGCCAATATACTGGGAAGGATCCAAGCATCAAATTCATTGACAGCAAGGATGACCTCAACGACACATATCGCCGGCTGTGCTTCTCCGCAGATGGTTCGAAATTGATGGGTGGCGTTCTGGTTGGAGATGCGAAGGACTATGGCAAACTGCTTCAGCTCAGCAAAAAGGACGATCTTGCTGGCAATGACCCTGTAGCCTTGGCCTTCAAATTGCCACCTCCAGGCAGCAACGCAGTTTCAGATGGTGGTGATGGCACTGGCCTAACAGATGATTGCACCATCTGCACCTGCATCGGGTTGTCTAAGAGTCAGGTTCGCCAAGCCATCATTGACAAGGAAGCCTACACCATTCCACTCATCAAGAAGGCTTGCAAAGCAGGAACTGGTTGCGGTGGATGTGTCACACCCGTGGGTGAAGTGCCAAAACTCCTGTCGCACACCCTCAAGAAGCTGGGCAAAGCAGGTGCTTCTGGCATATGTGTTCACTTCCCCTACTCCAGGAAAGAGCTCTTCGATATCATTAAGGTCAAAGAGCTGAAATCCTTCAAGGAAATTCTTGAAGTTGTTGGGAAAAACCCTGACTGCTCTGATGGCTGTGAACTGTGTAAGCCTGTCATAGCGTCCATTCTGTCAAGTCTATGGAATGATCATGCCTTGAAAGCGGGACGAGATCAGATTCAGGACACCAACGACCGATTCCTGGCCAACATCCAAAAGACAGGAACGTATTCGGTGATCCCTCGCTGCCCTGGAGGCGACATCACTCCTGACACCCTCATTGCCTTTGCAACCACAGCTAAGAAGTATGGGCTTTGGACGAAGATCACCGGTGCTCAGCGACTAGGCATGTACGGAGCGAAGGTCAATGATTTGCCCGACATTTACAAAGAGTTGGTGGATGCTGGCATGGAAACAGGCCAAGCCTATGGAAAGGCAGGGTGGACACCTTACCATCAATCTTTTTTAACTGTCACTTTGTCAAAGGACGTTGGAAGATTTCCGAGTTACGGACGTTCACATTGGAGTTGGAATACATATCCGGACTTACATCTCCAAATCTACATCTCCATACTGACTTACATCTCCACATCTACATCTCCACACCTACATACCCATACCTTCATATCCACACGTCTCCAAATCTACACACCTATACTTACATCTCCACATCTACATCTCCATACCTACATCCCCATATCTACATATCCATACTTACATCTCCACATCTACATTATATTCTTGTCTATGGAGAGGGACATTCCTCATAGGGACACTCCTGGAACATTCCTTTCCATTCGTTCTAATTCTTAATAATTCCATTTCATTCCAAGTAATTAACAATTTTCATTCATCAAAGGAAGTTTAGGAGTCTATGCTTCCGTGTTACGTATTTTTTTAATGGCAAGAGGTCTGATAGCAGAGAAGTCTGATAGCAGAGACGTCTGATAGCAGAGAAGTCTGATAGCAGAGAAGTCTGAAAGCAGAGACGTCTGATAGAAGAGAAGTCTGATAGCAGAGACGTCTGATAGAAGAGAAGTCTGATAGCAGAGAAGTCTGATAGAAGAGAGCTCTGATAGCATAGAAGTCTACAAAAGCTTCGTTTTCACATCTTCAACTTTCACTTGTTGAGGGTATCTCGCACGAAAGCTTCGTTTTCACATCTTCAACTTTCACTTTTTGAGGGAAGGCTCGCACGAGATGCGTTTTTGAGAGATAGCGGATGCACGAAATGTTGTGTTTTGCAGGTCAAAACGTGCCTCGGAAGATGGATGTGGAAGCTTGTCCGCGCGGCGGTTGCGAGACGGTCCCGGCGGTGATCGTGATCATTCTCGGATCGGCGGCGCACTAGCTGACAGTTCAGGCTTCATTTGGACAACTTCAAGTCGTTGGTTTTTGAAGGAAGTCTCGCACAAAAGCTTCGTTTTCACATCTTCAACTTCCCGATAGCTCTGGTTAGACTAAATCTTATATATCAGGGTTAATTCAGTTTTGAAGGTTATTTTCAATCTATTAGTTTATTTGGTTTCTGACTGTTAGGTTGTTTCTCAGCTTGCCTAAATAGGCTATTCTAGTGAATATCTTTTTTTTCTGTAGGTTATTTGCATCAATAACCTTTTTTCCTGTATTTTATTTTCATGAATAAGCTACGTTTTTTCAGGCTGTTTCTTTGAAAACCATCCTTGTTTATCAACAACCTCAAAGACGTTCAACATTTTGTGGATACAATTGAAAACAAAAGTTGAAATGTTTTTCAAAAACACTTCACATAAGAAAGCAAGTGTCACTTGAGCACTGAGGTGTCTTTTTCGATTTTGTGTTCAAAATTGTTTCATGATCTTGTGGTGAAGCTTTGGGAATTTCTGGAGCCCCGCTGTTTCACTTGCTTAGCTAGATCAAATACAAGAGCATTAGCCTGGAAATGGAACCTATGTTGGGGCTATCCCACACATTTTTAGCATGTGGGGGCCGATCGCAAATGCAAGTCTAAGAATTATGAATGGGTATGTATATCTTGACATCCGCGACTGTAAAACGCTGCATCGCGATTGCTCGGCGATTGGTTTGCGATTGATGCAGTCGTCTACTGTGTACATGGGAGAAAATCATAGATGTTATATAATTGCTTTTGTATGTGTCCGTGCTGCAGTCTTGTGTGCTGGGCTTTGCAGGTTTTTTCCCCACCTGCCAGGAGAGGGTCTCTAGATTTTAACAGAGGTGCCGGGCCTTCTCCTTCTTCTCCTTCTTCTCCTTCGCCTGCTTGCCTTCCTCTCTGCCAGCTCCGGATGCTGCCATGCCTGGACGCGAACTGCAGATCGCAAGCTCCGGTGGATGTGGACTGTGCCTGGACCCGATCGCCATATCGCGAGCTCAGGAGGCTGTGGAGTGTGCCTGGGCCTGATCGCCATATTGCGAGCTCAGGAGGCTGTGACCACCATATCGCGAGCGCAGGAAGCTGTGTGGAGTTGGACTTTTGGCCGACATGGTTTTCCATATTTGATCGAAAAATCCGCGATTGATCCGCGATTGTGAGGCGATTGAGGAACCCCCCAATGTAGTCACTAGCCCATGCCATGCCTCTTGCCCACTTACATGTCGCACCAGTGTGCCATTCTGTCTGGATTGAACGCTGCGCAGGCTTGTGACTTGCGCATCCGTCTGTGTATTTAGAAATGTGTATTGCATTTTCTGTACAACATGGCATCGGATAGCACAAAACCCTTCCGCGATTGTCACCTTTCGGAACGCGGTTGGTTGGCGGTTGCTCGGCGGTTGTACCTTCCCCAGGAACCTTTATTTTGATCAACACCCATGTGTATTTTGGCCCACGTTGGGAAATTTGGTGGCTCTGCTGGGCCTATGCTTGGCCTATGCTGAACAAAAAGCCTTAATTCGGGCTTGTGCTCAGCCAATTTCAACCCAGACTTAAGAAAAATTAGGTCTGGGTTGAACAGAACCTTTTTTTTGACATGTCCAGCCTTGTTGGGCTTGTCCTGTGCCAAATTGGGAGTATATTGGGCCTATCTTGAAGCATTTGGCACATCCACTCCTTGGCTACATTTCGCCATTTCTCACCAACTAAAATTAAATATGACATTTTTCACATTTTGCTGGCTAAAAATGAGGTTGTCCAGGGACATTGTATTGGACGGGGCAAACCAACGCTGGATGCAAAAAACGATATCAATATATATATATATATATACTCATATATATATATATATTTACATATGTATATATATATTTGTGTATGTATAGTTCTGTTTTGCAACAATGGCAATTGATATGTTTTCTGGATGCCAAGCCAGCACATGATGAGACACCAAAAACAAACATTTTTTTCATAAAAACAAAAACATAAAAAAAAACACCTTGTATTAAAACGCAAGACCAAACAAACAAGATGCTAAATCAAAAATTGTATAAACAATGGTTGAACATATAATTTGCCAGCTGCATTGGTTCGAAAAAAACATGAGAACATCACAGGAATACATGTGAATTCATGGGTTCTCCTGGGTGCTCATGGTTTCTCATGGGTGTTCATGAGCGTTCATGTGTTTTTGTTTGTTTGTTCTTGCGCCGCCGGCCTTTTTTGAACTTGAAAAATCGGAATTGAGATGGAGGTCCTTGAGTGAAAGTTCAGCCTTGGGCGGGATTGGTACTACATTTCAGGCTGGAGAACCCCAAGGCATTTTGCGAAATCAATTGGAATGCGGGGCAGCAACAATTTTATAGACTAAAAACCAAGGTTGGATGGGGTCTTGCTTGTAAAAAGTAGTGACGGGCAAAAAAAAATGATCAAATGCTGTGCGATGATTGGTTGTAAAAGCAATCCAGGACACACAAGTGGTGGTTTTGCTTAATGCGCCGCCTTTGGAATGCAGCAACTGTGCCTTAGCGACCTCTGCTGCAACCTTCTGACCCATCATTGAGGGGCCACTAGCCTTGACATTTATCCCCATAAAAAAAACATCCAAACCCCAAGATTTTCCGATGCCTTGGGGTGTTCAGCCTTCATATTTTTTAATTTTTCATAAGGTAATTAAACCCAACATTTACTTCTCATTTGGGGCTCCCCAAACTTCAAATTGATTGAACAAGAATAGGGCCAACCCAGAGCCAATGTATCACTAGAGGATTGTTTTTTTGGAATCTATTTTGGAAAAAAACATGCAGCCCAACTCGCAGTGAATCAATCACTTGGGCCTTTCCAGATTTCAAATTTATGCCCTGGAAAAGATTGATGCAATTGTTTTGCATGACTTGTGGCTCCCCAGCCAGCAACTTCATTGACACAAACATGGAAAAGTCTCTCCCAGGAAGGGTGGTTTGATAGCCTTTT
>CAMXCT020003446.1:0-38665 GCA_947184155.2 Cladocopium goreaui | reverse complement strand
TTTGTGTGTAAAAACATTTCTGTGTAAGAGGGTCTGTGTGTAAAAGGGTCTGTGTGTAAAAGTGTTTCTGTGTAAAGGTGTTTGTGTGTGTAAAGGTGTCTGTGTGTAAAAGCGTCAAGTTCACTGACAAGAAAGTCAATGGTCTACACCAGACCTTGATGAAGACTTGCAGGCCGCCGGCTGTTTCACGGAAGCAATTCGTGGCTATCAAATGGGGACAGTGGAACCAGATGTCATGCGTGGCCTTCAGCCAGCCGGAGCCAGGCTTGACGTCATCATCCCATCTTCCAGAGGCCTGACGCCTAAAAGTGGAAACAGACTGCAACGTTATGTCCGCTGGACTGGCCCTCAAACTCAGCCTGCTGCGCTCTGGCATGTCCCGAAAGACTTACACCGATTTGTTGACCAGCGTCATATGTTCTCTCGTTCGGAGATCAACTATGACAAGTTCACGAGTAGAGTCCTCTCCCGCTCCCGGCTCACAGATTTGGGAGACAAATGAAAGGAGACAAGTGAAGACAGAGATCCGGAGAGCCGGACACCACCAGCGCGACTGCAAGACAACTCGAGACAAGTGAAGACAGAGATCGGGGGAGCCGGACACCACCAGCCAGACTGGGAGACAAATGAAGGGAGACAAGTGAAGACAGAGATCCGGAAACAAATAAAGGGAGACAAGTGAAGACAGAGATCCGGAGAGCAGGACACCACCAGCCAGACGCAAAGACAAATGAAGGGAGACAAGTGAAGATAGAGATCCGGAGAGCCGGACACCACCAGCCAGACTGGGAGACAAATGGAGGGAGACAAGAGATCCAGAGAGCCGGACACCACCAGCCAGACTGGGAGACAAATGAATTCGGACACATCGGGGGAGCCGGACACCACCACCTGGACAGAGGCGGGCACCTCTTAAGAGAGAATTGAGAACCCCAACAGTAAACTGTCTGGGGATTTTTTTGATTTTTTTTCCCAAACTAGACGACGGATGGCCCGAGAGCGAAGAGAAGTATATTGAGATATGTAACTGTGGAGGTCGTAGAGCACTACACAGAAAGGAAGAAATACATGATAAAGTCTTGCAAAATAGGGAATTATGTTGTAATCGTGTTAGTATGTATCTTTGATTGCAAGATAGGGAGAGAAAGAGACAGAGAGAGAGAGAGAGAGAAAGAGAGAGAGAAAGAGAAGACACGCAAACGCTGTTAAACACAAACACCTTTGCACACAAACACTTTTACACACAGACCCTCTTGCACACAGACGCCTTTACACACAAACATCTTTACACAGAAATGTTTTTACACACAGACCCTTTTACACACAGACACCTTTACACACACAAACACCTTTACACAGAAACACTTTTACACACCAACCCTTTTACACACAGGCTGGTGGTGTCCGGCTCTCCGGATCTCTGTCTTCACTTGTCTCCCTTCATTTGTCTCCTGGTCTGGCTGGTGTTGTCCGGCTCTCCGGATCTCTGTCTTGACTTGTTGAAACTTGATCGTTCCCTGATCGTTGCATATAGTTGTTTTTCAACTCACTGGTGCAAGCACTGCAGATCGGGACAGCCTTGCAAACTTCCGGCATCCACGGTGTGACAGATGATATCATGGGAAAGTGTACTAGGAGGACACGCTGGCAAAGCTTGTGTGTTTTGCACTGCTTCAAAATCGTTGGTTTCGTGCTTGTACGACATATTGATATGGTACATGCATACACTTTTCGGATTGTTGGAGTCTTCCTATGTGTCACTCCTAGAAAGCTTCTTATATTCCTTGACGTGGCTGGTTGAATTGCTTATCTCAGCTTTGAGCAGTCTTAGTACTAATATGGCTCCTTTCATTTGTCTCCGGATCTCTGTCTTCACTTGTCTCCCTTCATTTGTCTCCCAGTCTGGCTGGTGGTGTCCGGCTCTTCCCTTCATTTGTTTCCCAGTCTGGCTGGTTTAGTCCGGCTCTCCAAAGCTTTGTCTTCACTTGTCTCCTTCCATTTGTCTCCCAGTCTGGCTGGTGGTGCCCGGCTCTCCGGATCTCTATCTTCACTTGTCTCCCTCCATTTGTCTCCCCGTCTGGCCTTCACTTGTCTCCTTTCATGTGTCTCCCAGTCTGGCTGGTGGTGTCCGGCTCTCCGGATCTCTGTCTTGACTTGTCTCCCTTGATTTGTCTCCCAGTCTGGCTGGTGGTGTCCGGCTCCCCCGATCTCTGTCTTCACTTGTCTCGAGTTGTCTTGCAGTCGCGCTGGTGGTGTCCGGCTCTCCGGATCTCTGTCTTCACTTGTCTCCCTTCATTTGTCTCCTGGTCTGGCTGGTGTTGTCCGGCTCTCCGGATCTCTGTCTTGACTTGTTGAAACTTGATCGTTCCCTGATCGTTGCATATAGTTGTTTTTCAACTCACTGGTGCAAGCACTGCAGATCGGGACAGCCTTGCAAACTTCCGGCATCCACGGTGTGACAGATGATATCATGGGAAAGTGTACTAGGAGGACACGCTGGCAAAGCTTGTGTGTTTTGCACTGCTTCAAAATCGTTGGTTTCGTGCTTGTACGACATATTGATATGGTACATGCATACACTTTTCGGATTGTTGGAGTCTTCCTATGTGTCACTCCTAGAAAGCTTCTTATATTCCTTGACGTGGCTGGTTGAATTGCTTATCTCAGCTTTGAGCAGTCTTAGTACTAATATGGCTCCTTTCATTTGTCTCCGGATCTCTGTCTTCACTTGTCTCCCTTCATTTGTCTCCCAGTCTGGCTGGTGGTGTCCGGCTCTTCCCTTCATTTGTTTCCCAGTCTGGCTGGTTTAGTCCGGCTCTCCAAAGCTTTGTCTTCACTTGTCTCCTTCCATTTGTCTCCCAGTCTGGCTGGTGGTGCCCGGCTCTCCGGATCTCTATCTTCACTTGTCTCCCTCCATTTGTCTCCCCGTCTGGCCTTCACTTGTCTCCTTTCATGTGTCTCCCAGTCTGGCTGGTGGTGTCCGGCTCTCCGGATCTCTGTCTTGACTTGTCTCCCTTGATTTGTCTCCCAGTCTGGCTGGTGGTGTCCGGCTCCCCCGATCTCTGTCTTCACTTGTCTCGAGTTGTCTTGCAGTCGCGCTGGTGGTGTCCGGCTCTCCGGATCTCTGTCTTCACTTGTCTCCTTTCATTTGTCTCCCAAATCTGGCTGGTGGTGTCCGGCTCTCCGGATCTCTGTCTTCACTTGTCTCCTTACATTTGTCTCCCAGTCTGGCTGGTGGTGCCCGGCTCTCCGGATCTCTGCTTCACTTGTCTCCCTTGATTTGTCTCCCAGTCTCGCTGGTGGTGTCCGCCTCTCCGGATCTCTTCACTTGTCTCCCTTCATGTGTCTCCCAGTCTGGCTGGTGGTGTCCGGCTCTTCGGATCTCTGTCTTCACTTGTCTCCCTTCATTTTTGTCTCGCAGTCTGGCTGGTTGTGTCCAGCTGTTCGGATCTTTGTCTTCACTTGTCTCCTTTCATGTGTCTCCCAGTCTGGCTGGTGGTGTCCGGCTCTCCGGATCTCTTCATTTGTCTCCTTTCATGGTGGTGTCCGGCTCTCCGGATCTCTTCACTTGTCTCCCTTCATTTGTCTCCTTGCTGGCTGGTGTTGTCCGGCTCTTCCCTTCATTTGTTTCCCAGTCTGGCTGGTGGTGTCCGGCTCTCCGGATCTCTGTCTTCACTTGTCTCCTTTCATTTGTCTCCCTGTGGTGTCCGGCTCTCCCTTCATTTGTCTCCTAGTCTGGCTGGTGGTGTCCGGCTTTCCGGATCTCTGTCTTCACTTGTCTCCCTTGATTTGTCTCCCGGTCTGGCTGGCGATGTCCGGCTCTCCGGATCTTTGTCTTCACTTGCCTCCTTTCATTTGTTTCCCCGTCTGGCTGGTGGTGTCCGGCTCTCCGGATCTTTGTCTTCACTTGTTTCCCTTCATTTGTCTCCCAGTCTGGCTGGTGGTGTCCGGCTCTCCGGATCTCTGTCTTCACTTGTACCGCTTCATTTGTCTCCCAGTCTGGCTGGTGATGTCCGGCTCCCCCGATCTCTGTCTTCACTTGTCTCGAGTTGTCTTGCAGTCGCGCTGGTGGTGTCCGGCTCTCCGGATCTCTGTCTTCACTTGTCTCCCTTCATTTGTCTCCCGGTCTGGCTGGTGTTGTCCTGCTCTGCGGATCTCTGTCTTCACTTGTCTCCCTTCACTTGTCTCCCAGTCTGTCTCCCTCTTCACTTGTCCCGCTTTATTTGTCTCCTTGTCTGGCTGGTGGTATCCAGCTCTCCGGATGTCTGTGTTCACTTGTCTCGGGTTATTTGTATCCCAGGCTGGCTGGTGGTGTCTGGCTTTCTGGATGTTTGTCTTCACTTGTCTCCTTTCATTTGTCTCCCAGTCTGGCTGGTGGTGTCCGGCTCTCCGGATCTCTGTCTTCACTTGTCTCCTTTCATTTGTCTCCCTACTTGGAGGGCCAGGGTTGGTTATAAGTACATGGCGAAGATACTAAGTAGATAGAAAACATACTATGTATATAATGCACTTAGCCTAAGGCACTTAGCCCACTTACTGGGACTGTACTTGGCACACTTATGTAACTCACTTAGCCCACTTAGCCTATCTGGGTTAAGTTAACTTACTGGACTTAGCAGACAGCGCGACGCTTTTTGTGTTTCCGCCAAGTGTGATTTCGAATTTTGTGTTTCCACGAAAATGTTGATTGGAAATTTTGTGTTTCCACGAAAATCCAGACAGGAATTTTGTGTTTCCACGAAAATCTACCGGCGGATCTTGTGTTTCCACCAAATTCTTGAAGGACAGAAGTACCAGAGCTAAGTCCACTTAGCCAGGATAAGGCTAAGTACCCCAAGCTGGTTACAGGACATAGCGCCAAGTGGCCTATCTCAGTTAGGCAACTTACAGCTAACTCCAGTAAGTGGACTGTTAAGTACATATAGCTACCCTAGTTACTTAGCAAAGATATTATCCATTTGGGATAAGGCCTATGTACTTAGCTAAGCAGCCTATGTCGCACAAGCAAGTTAGTGCGTATATAGGTTAACATAGACAACTTATAAGTTAACATACGGCATTTAGTAACTAGCTTACTAAGTTCACTATCCGCACTAAGTACTTATAACCACCTCCGGCCCTCCAAGTACATATGTTTCCCACTCTGGCTGGTGTTGTGTCCGGCTCTCCGGATCTCTGTCTTCACTTGTCTCCCTCATTTGTTTCCCAAACCTGGTGGTGTGTCCGGCTCTCTTGATGTCGGTCTTCACTTGTCTCCCTTCATTTGTCTCCCAGCCTGGCTGGTTGTGTCCGGCTCTCTGGATCTCTGTCTTCACTTGCCTCCTTTCATTTGTTTCCCAGTCTGGCTGGTGGTGTCCGGCTCTCCAGATCTCTGTCTCCACTTGTCTCCCTTCGTTTGTCTCCTTGCCTGGCTGGTGATATCCGGCTCTCCGGATCTCTGTCTTCACTTGTCTCCTTTCATGGGTCTGTCTCTCTGGCTGGTGTTGTCCGGCTCTCCAGATCTCTGTCTTGACTTGTCTCCCTTCACTTGTCTTCCTTCACTTGTCTCCCCGTCTGTCTCTGTCTTCACTTGTCTCCTTTCATTTGTTTCCTAGTCTGGCTGGTGGTGTCCGGCTCTCCGGATCTCTGTCTTCACTTCCAGTCTGCATGGCTGGTGGTGTCCGGCTCTCTGGATGTCTGTCTTCACTTGTGTCCCATCATTTGTCTCGCAGTCTCACTGGTGGTGTCTGGCTCTGTGGATCTATGTCTTCACTTGTCTCCCTTGATTTGTCTCCCAGTCTCGCTGGTGGTGTCCGGCTCCCCGAATCTTTGTCTGCACTTGTATCCCTTCATGTGGCTTTCTGGCTGGTGGTGTCCGGCTCTCTGGATGTCGGTCTTCACTTGTCTCCCTTCATTTGTCTCCCGGTCTGGCTGGTGGCGTCCGGCTTTCCATTCATATGCCTCCCAGTCTGGCTGGTGGTGTCCAGCTCTCCGGATCTTTGTTTTCACTTGTCTCCCTTCATTTGTCTCTCTGGGCTGATGGTGTCCGGCTCTCCGGATCTCTGCCTTCACTTGTCTCCCTTCATTTGTCTCCCAGTCTGGCTGGTGGCCTCCGGTCTTCACATGTCTCTGTCTCCCAGTCGGCTGGTGGTGCCTGGCTCTTTGGATGTCTCTCTTCACTGTCTCCCTTCATTCATCTCCGCATTTCCGACCCTCAAGTTGTTTTTTTCTCCAGATGTCTCTCTTTACTTTCTCCGTTTATTTTTTCCGGATGTCGTTCTTTCTTCGTTCGCTTCATGTGTCTCCCAGTCTGACTAGTGTTGCCCGGCTTCCGCGTGTCTCTCCTGCCTTGTGTGCCTAGTTTGGCTCTTCGGGTGTTTTTTTCTGTGCTTTCACTTGTCTCGCCATGCGTCTCCCAATTTTTCCGTCTCCCAATCATTTAGTCTCCAATCATCGGTCTGCCTTAGTGGTGGTGTCCGGCTCTTCCGCCTGTTCGCATTTGTGTGTCTTCCATCCTTTGTGTCTCACTATCTGTCTTGTGCTCGCATCTGTCTCCGAAGTCATTTGTCTCCAATCATATGTCTTCCTTTGTGGCGGTGTCCTGTTCTAGTTTCATCATGATTTTATTTGTGTTTCGTGCTTGTCTCTGTTCTTTCTATTCCCTTTATGTTTTCTTAATCGTTGTCTCAAGATAAAATCAGGCTCCACCATGATTTTGTGCGTTTTAACATTTGTCTCCGACTGCTCTCCTACCTTGTCTCTTTTTGTCCCAGATGCAAATGCCGCCGTGGCAAAAATAATCGTAACCGTGTGGCATGTGAAAATGTTGCTTGTTGTTCTGAATTGACATGGATGAAAAATTGCCAGCATCAGGAGCTAGTATCGAAAAACATGCACACAGACGCTGCAAAGGATATGGAAGGACTGTTTGGGGTCTACGGGGGTGTAAGTTTAAAAGAAAAATCATGTTTTTCCCAAAACATGGTCAGAACATAGTTCTTTTTGAAAAAAGGCTATCAAACCACCCTTCCTGGGCGAGACTTTTCCATGTTTGCGTCAATGAAATTGATGGCTGGGGAGCCACAAGTCATGCAAAACAATTGCATCAATCTCTTCCAGGGCATAAATTTGAAATCTGGGAAGGCCCAAGTGATTGATTCACTGCGAGTTGGGCTGCATGTTTTTTCCAAAATAGATTCCAAAAAAACAATCCTCTAGTGATACATTGGCTCTGGGTTGGCCCTATTCTTGTTCAATCAATTTGAAGTTTGGGGAGCCCCAAATGAGAAGTAAATGTTGGGTTTAATTACCTTATGAAAAATTAAAAAAATATGAAGGCTGAACACCCCAAGGCATCGGAAAATCTTGGGGTTTGGATGTTTTTTTAATGGGGATAAATGTCAAGGCTAGTGGCCCCTCAATGATGGGTCAGAAGGTTGCAGCAGAGGTCGCTAAGGCACAGTTGCTGCATTCCAAAGGCGGCGCATTAAGCAAAACCACCACTTGTGTGTCCTGGATTAACCAACATTACCCAGAAAAGAAAAATTGAATACAACATAATACAACCAATTCTCACCAAGCACTTGTTCGAACTTTTTTTGCCCACCACTACAAGTGAAAGGCCATCCAGCAGTGACATTTTTCGGTTTATAAATTTGCGATTGCCCACCATTAAAGTGATTTCGCAAAATGCATTTCAAACCCAGGGTTTGCCAATCACTTGGGGTTCTCCCTGAATTTACGGCAGAAAAAGGCAAAAAACAATCAAGCCCAAGGTTGAACAATCACTCAGGGACCTCCTCTTAATTTTCTTATCTCCCAAAAAAGGTGGCTGCAAAAACAAACTCAGACAAACACACATGAACAACGATCCCATGAGCACCCACGAACATCCATGAACACCCATGAATTCAAAGCTTTTTCATATTTTTTCTAGGCCAATGCAGCTGGCAAATTTTATGTTCAACCATTGTTTATACAATTTTTGATTTAGCATCTTGTTTGTTTGGTCTTGCATTTGAATACGAGGAGTTTTTTTGATGAAGAGAATGTTTGTTTTTGGTTTTCATCCTGCGCTGGTTTGGCACCCAGAAAAAACTAATCGTTGCCATTGTTGCAAAACAGGTTTATACACACATACAGACATACACACACACACATATATATATATATAGAGTGTGTTGGTTTGCATCTCGCGTTGGTTTGCCCCATCCAATACAAGATCCCTCTGAAATATTTGCATGTGGCTGCACAACCTCATTTTTAGCCAGCAAAATGTGAAACATGTCAAATTTGATTTTAGTTAATGAGAAATGGCGAAATGTAGCCAAGGAGTGGATGTGCCAAATGCTTCAAGATAGGCCCAACATATTTCCAATTTGGCACAGGATAAGCCCAACAAGGCTGGACATGTAAAAAAAACAGCCCAGACCTAATTTTTCTTAAGTCTGGGTTGAAATTGGCTGAACGCAAGCCCGAATTAAGGCTTTTTGTTCAGCATAGGCCAAGCATAGCCGATCCACCAAATTTCCCAACGTGGGCCAAAATACACATGCTAAAAATGTGTGGGATGGCCCCAACATAGGTTCCATTTCCAGGCTAATGCTCTTGTATTTGATCTAGCTAAGCAAGTGAAACAGCGGGGCTCCAGAAATTGCAAAAGCTTCACCACAAGATCATGAAACAGTTTTGAGCACAAAATCGGAAAAGACACCTCAAGTGACTCAAGTGATACTTGCGGTCTTATGTGAAATGTTTTTGAAAAAAATCAACTTTTGTTTTCAATTGTATCCACAAAATGTTGAACGTCTTTGAGGTTGTTGATAAACAAGGATGGTTTTCAAAGAAACAGCCCAAAAAAAACGTAGCTTATTCATGAAATAAACCTGCAGGCAAAAACCTTTTTCATGTCAATAACCTACAGAAAAATAGATTGTTTGACCATTCTGACTATTAGGTAAAACAGCTGTTTTACCTAATAGTAAAAAACAAGCGTTCTATCTCATAGTCAGGAAACAATATATTAACTAATAGATAGGATTTAAATTTAGTCTAGCCAGAGCTATAACTTTTTGATGGAAGTCTCGCACAAAAGCTTCGTTTTCACATCTTCAACTTTCAGTTTGTGAGGGGAGTCTCGCACGAAAGCTTCGCTTTCACATCTTCAACTTTCACTTGTGGAGGGAAGTCTCGCACGAAAGCTTCGTTTTCACATCTTCAACTTGTGAAGGGAAATTAAATCTCGCACGAAAGCTTCGTTTTCACATCTTCAGCTTTCACTTTCTGAGGGAAGGCTCGCACGAGATGCGTCTTTGAGAGATAGCGGATGCACGAAATGTTGTGTTTTGCAGGTCAAAACGTGCCTCGGAAGATGGATGGGGAAGCTTGTCCGCGCGGCGGTTGCGAGACGGTCCCGGCGGTGATCGTGATCATCTCGGATCAGCGGCGCACTGTAGCTGACAATTCAGGCTTCATTTTGACAACTTCAAGCTGTTGGTTTTTGAAGGAAGTCTCGCACAAAAGCTTCGTTTTCACATCTTCAACTTTCAGTTTGTGAGGGGAGTCTCGCACGAAAGCTTCATTTTCACATCTTCAACTTTCACTTGTGGAGGGAAGTCTCGCACGAAAGCTTCGTTTTCACATCTTCAACTTGTGAAGGGAAAGTAAATCTCGCACGAAAGCTTCGTTTTCACATCTTCAGCTTTCACTTTTTGAGGGAAGGCTCGCACGAGATGCGTCTTTGAGAGATAGCGGATGCACGAAATGTTGTGTTTTGCAGGTCAAAACGTGCCTCGGAAGATGGATGGGGAAGCTTGTCCGCGCGGCGGTTGCGAGACGGTCCCGGCGGTGATCGTGATCATTCTCGGATCAGCGGCGCGCTGTAGCTGACAGTTCAGGCTTCATTTTGACAACTTTAAGCTGTTGGTTTTTGAAGGAAGTCTCGCACAAAAGCTTCGTTTTCACATCTTCAACTCTCACTTTTGGAGGGAGGTCTCGCACGAAAGCTTCGTTTTCACATCTTCAACTTTCACTTTTGGAAGATTGCGCGCGAAATTCTTTTTGATCCTTTTTGTGTTGTGCAATTGGCTGTTTCAAATCTCATTGGAGTGGCTGCGTCAAAGTTGCTCTGCGTTGCTGTTGAGCACGTAGTTCCATTTTGTTTTTCCACTGAGTCTTGGCAGATCGCATTGTAATGGCTGCTTCAAGGCCCCTTGTTGCCACGGATGCGTGCGTAATCCTATTGTCTTTTGCAGCTGGGCATCGCAAATCGTTTTGGAATGGCTGCATCCAGGTTGCGATGGTGATTTGTCAGCAAATTTTCTCAATTTTGGCGCCGGTGATTTTCCTATTAAAAATGTTTCCCAATAGCTCTGGTTAGACTAAATCCTATCTATTAGTTGGTATATTGTTTCCTGACTATTAGATAGAACGCTTGTTTTAATTTTTAAGTAAAACAATTGTTTTACCTATTAATTAATCAGAATGGTCAAATAACTTTTTTTTCTGTAGGTTATTTGCATCAATACCCTTTTTTCCTGTAGGTTATTTTCATGAATAAGCTACGTTTTTTCAGATTGTTTCTTTGAATAACATCATACTTATCCACAACCTCAAAGACGTTCAACATTTTGTGGAAATAATCCAAAGCAAAAGTTCACATATTTCTTCAAAAAACATTTCACATAAGGAAGCAGGTGTCTTTTGCAAGTTTGCTTGAAAACTTCTTTCATGATCTTGTGGTGCTGCTTTGGGAATTTCTGGAGACCTGCTGTTTCACTTTTAGTGGCGCTTAGCTAGATCAAATACAAGAGCGCTAGCCTAGGAATGGAACCTATGTTGGGGCTATCCCACACATTTGAACATGTGTATGTGATAGAATTGGTTAGAAGCTGTGTTCGAAGCCATGTTATTGGCTTTTGGTGGGCCCACATTGGGCCATATGGTGGCTCTATTGGGCCTATGCTTGGCCTATGTTGAGCAAAAAATACCTTCATTTCATTGGGCTTATGTTCAAACAATTTCAACCCAGACTTAAGACCCAGACCTAAGAAAAGTTAGGTCTGGTTTGAACAAAACCGCCCTTTTTGGGCCATGTCCAGCCTGGTTGGGCCTATCCTGTGCCAAGTTGGGGGTATGTCGGGCCTTTATTGAAGCATGTGGCGCATCCACTCCTTGGCTACATTTCGCCATTTTTCATTGACTAAAGTTAAATTTGTCATAACGCATTTTGGTGGCTAAAATGAGGCTGTCCATCCACATGCAAATATATCAGTGGGATATTTTTTTGGATGGGGCAAACCAACACTGGAATGCAAACAAAAAACAATATATATATATATGTATATATATATAAAAATACATGTGTATATTTATATTTATATATATATTTGTGTATATGTATATATGTGTGAAAATATTGTGCAACAATCAATGATTTTTTTTGGGTGCCAAACCAGCACAGGATGAATAACCCAAAACAAACATTTTCTGATATAAACAATTCTCAAAACTCCATGTATTAAAAACATGCACGACCAAACACAAAGATGCCAAATCAAAAATTGTGAAAACAATGCTTGAACATATAATTTTCCAGCTGCATCGGTCTAGACAAATTCAATAAAACAACATATTTGAATTCATGGGTGCTCATGGGTGCTCATCGGTGTTCCTGCGCGTTTGTTTCAAAAATTAAGAGGAGGTCCCTGAGTGATTGTTCAACCTTGGGCTTGATTGTTTTTTGCCTTTTTCTGCCGTAAATTTAGGGAGAGCCCCAAGTGATTGGCAAACCCTAGGTTTGAAATGCATTTTGCGAAATCACTTTAATGCTGGGCAGTAGCAAATTTATAAACCAAAAAATGTCACGGCTGGATGGCCTTTCACTTGTAGTGGCGGGCAAAAAAATCGAACAGGTGCTTGGTGAGAATTGGTTCTATTACAATTCTCCATTGTGGGCGCAATGAGGTAATCCGGACACAACATTGCTAGTTTTGCTTACTGCGCCACCTTTGGCAGCAACTGTGCCTTAGCGATCCTGATCCATCATTAAGGGGCCTCAGCCTTGACATTTATTCCGAGACAAAACGTCCAGACCCCAAGATTTGCTAATGCCTTGGGATGTTCAGCCTTCATATTCTTTTTAATTTTTCATAAGGTAATTAAACCCAACATTTACTTCTCATTTGAGGCTCTCCAAACTTCAAATTGATTGAACAAGAATAGGGCCAACCCAGAGCCAATGTATCACTAGAGGCTTGTTTTTTGGGATCTATTTTGGAAAAAAACATGCAGCCCAACTCGCAGTGAATCAATGACTTGTGCCTTTCCAGATTTCAAATTTATGCCATGGAAAAAAATGATCCAATTGTCTTGCATGGCTGTGGGCTCCCCAGCCATCAATTTCATTGACATAAACATTGAAAAGTCTATCCCAGGAAGGGTGGTTTGATAGCCTTTTCCCAGAAAAAAACTATGTGTTGATCATTTTTGGTCAAAAAAACACATGTTTTTTCTTTAGACAAACATTGTTTTGGAAAAACAGGGTTTTTCTTCAAGGAATATTTTTTTTCAAATGATGTGTTATTTTTTGGTAATTTTACCGTGTTGGGGTGTAAGTTTGATGTAGACTTACGCTTCATGGGGTGTAGTTTTATTCCAAACTTACATCAAACTTACACTGGCAAGTGTAAGTTTACACCAAACCTACACCGGCAAGTGTAAGTTTATATCAAACTTACATCTACAAGTGTAAACTGGATTGCAAGACCAGCACTTTTGTGTCCTGGATTGCTTATACAACCAATCATCGCACAGCATTTGGTCAATCTTTTTTTAAACCCACCACTACTGTATACAAGCAAAACCCACATCTAACCGTGGTTTTTTATCTATAAAATTGTTGCTGCCCAGCATGCAAATTGATTATCAAAATGCCTTGGGGTTCTTCGGCCTGAAATTTATTGCCAATCCCGCCCAAGGTTGAACAATCACTCAAGGACGTCCATTTCAATTCCGATTTGTTCAGCTCAGAAAAAGGGCGGCGGCGCAAAAACATACAAACTATAAACGGCCAAACAGAAACAAATGAACACTCATGAACACCCATGAGCAGCCATGAACACCCAAGAGCACCCATGAATTCAAATGCATTCCTGTGTTTTGTTCATGAAATCGTTTTTCCAAACCAACAATGCAGCTGGCAAATTATATGTTCAAGCATTGTTTTCATAATTTTTGATTTGGCATCTTTGTGTTTGTTCGTGCACTTTTTTAATACAAGGAGTTTTTAAAGTTTTTTGCATCAGAAATGTTTGTTTTGGGTTTTTCATCCTGTGCTGGTTTGGCACCCAGAAAAAATATCCATTGATTGTTGCGCAATTTTTTCACACACACACACATATATATATATATTTAGATATTTTTATATATACTGCTTTTTGTTTGCATTCCGTGTTGGTTTGCCCCATCCAAAAAAATATCCCACTGATATATTTGCATGTGGATGGACAGCCTCATTTTAGCCACCAAAATGCGTCATGGCAAATTTAACTTTAGTCAATGAAAAATGGCGAAATGTAGCCAAGGAGTGGATGCGCCACATGCTTCAATAAAGGCCCGACATACCCCCAACTTGGCACAGGATAGGCCCAACCAGGCTGGACATGGCCCAAAAAGGGCGGTTTTGTTCAAACCAGACCTAATTTTTCTTAGGTCTGGGTCTTAAGTCTGGGTTGAAATTGTTTGAACATAAGCCCAATGAAATGAAGGTATTTTTTGCTCAACATAGGCCAAGCATAGGCCCAATAGAGCCACCATATGGCCCAATGTGGGCCCACCAAAAGCCAATAACATGGCTTCGAACACAGCTTCCAACCAATTCTATCACATACACATGTTCAAATGTGTGGGATAGCCCCAACATAGGTTCCATTCCTAGGCTAGCGCTCTTGTATTTGATCTAGCTAAGCGCCACTAAAAGTGAAACAGCAGGTCTCCAGAAATTCCCAAAGCATCACCACAAGATCATGAAAGAAGTTTTCAAGCAAACTCGCAAAAGACACCTGCTTCCTTATGTGAAATGTTTTTTGAAGAAATATGTGAACTTTTGCTTTGGATTATTTCCACAAAATGTTGAACGTCTTTGAGGTTGTGGATAAGTATGATGTTATTCAAAGAAACAATCTGAAAAAACGTAGCTTATTCATGAAAATAACCTACAGGAAAAAAGGGTATTGATGCAAATAACCTACAGAAAAATAGGCTATTCACTAGAATAGCCTATTTAGGCAAGCAGACAAACAACCTAATAGTCAGAAATGAAATAAACTAATAGATAGAAAAGAACTTTCAAAACTACACTAACCTAATAGATAGAAAAGAACTTTTAAAACTACACTAACCTAATAGATAGGATTTAGTCTAAGCAGAGCTATTGGGTTATTAAAAGGCTTTCAAAATCGGTTTTTTTTTGGCTTCGGCGTCGAGATCTGGTTTTGGAGCTGCAATTTCTGGCGCCGTTGTGCGTAGTTCTATTGTGTTTTGCAACTGAGTCTTGGCAGATCGCATTGTAATGGCTGCTTCAAGGCCCCTTGGTGCCACGGCGGCGTGCGTAATCCTATTGTCTTTTTCAGCTGGACATCGTAAATTGTATTGGAACGGCTACATCCAGGTTGCGATGGTGATTTGTCAGCAGATTTTCTCAATTTTGGCGCCGGTGTTTTTCCTATTAAAAGTCTTATTAAAACCATTTCAAAACTGTGCTTTTTTTTGGCTTTGGCGTCAAGATCCATCCGGCTTGGGAGCTGCAATTTCTGGCGCCGTTGTACGTAGTTCTATTGTTCTGTGTAAGAGCTTCTGTGTGTAAAAGCTTCTCTGTGTAAAGGTTTGCTGTGTGTAAAAGCTTGCTGTGTGTAACAGCTGCTCTGTGCAAAAGCTGCTCTGTGCAAAAATTGCTCTGTGTAAAAGCATCTGTGTGTAAAAGCTTCTCTGTGTAACACTTTTGTGTGGAAAAGCTTCTCTGTGTAAAAGCTTCTTTGTGTAAAACCTTCTCTGTGTAAAAGCTTCTCTGTGCAAAAGCTTCTCTGTGTAAAAGCTTGCTGTGTGTAAAAGCTTCTGTGTGCAAAAGCTTCTTTGTGTAAAAGCTTCTCTGTGCAAGCTTCTCTGTATGTAAAAGCTTCTGTGTCTCAAAGCTTCTGTGTGTAGAAGCATCTGTGTGCAAAAGCTTCTTTGTGTAAAAGCTTCTCTGTGCAAGCTTCTCTGTATGTAAAAGCTTCTGTGTCTAAAAGCTTCTGTGTGTGTCAAAGCTTCTGTGTGTAAAAGCCTCTGTTTGTAGAAGCTTCTGTGTATAAAGGCATCTGTGTGTAAAAGCTTCTGTGTGCAAAAGCTTCTTTGTGTAAAAGCTTCTCTGTGCAACCTTCTCTGTGTAAAAGCTTCTCTGTGCAAAAGCTTCTGTGTGAAAGCTTCTCTTTGTAAAAGCTTCTATGTGTAAAATGTATCTGTGTGTAAAAGCTTCTCTGTGTAAAAGCATGTGTGTGTAAAAAGCTTCTCTGTGTAAAAGCATTTGTGTGGAAAAGCTTGCTGTGTGTAAACGCCCCTGTGTGCTGAAGGTTGCTGTGTGGAAACGTTTGTGTGCAAAAAGCTTCTCGGAGCAAAAGCATCTGTGTGTAAAAGCTTCTGGTTGTAAAAGCTTCTCTGTTTAAAAGCTTCTCTTTGTAAAAGCTTCTTGGTGTAAAAGCTTGCGGTGTGTAAAAGGTTGCTGTGTGTAGAAGGTTGCTGTGTGTGAAAGCTCCTCTGTGTAAAAGCTGCTCTGTTTAAAAGCATCTGTGTGTAAAATTTTCTCTGTGTAAAAGCTTCTTTGTGTAAAACCTTCTCTGTGTAAAAGCTGCTCTGTGTAAAAGTTTTTTGTGTGTAAAAGCTTCTCTGTGTAAAAGCTTGCTGTGTGTAAAAGCTTCTTCGTGTAAAAGCTCGCGGTGTGTAAAAGCTTCTCTGTGTAAAAGTTTTCTGTGTGTAAAAGGTAGCTTTGTGTAAAAGCTTTCCTGCCTAAAAGCATCTGTGTGCAAAAAGCTTCTCTGTGCAAAAGCATCTGTGTGTGCTTCTGCTTGTAAAAGCTCCTCTGTGTAAAAGCGTGCTGTGTGGAAAAGCTTGCTGTGTGTAAAAGCTTCTGTGTGTAAAAGCTTCTCTGTGTGGAAGCCTCTGCATGTCAAAGCTTCTTTTTGGCGCAGGTCTTGGGCCAGAGAGGAGCCGAGATGATCTGAGAGTGCGCTGAAAAGAGCTGAGAAGAGGTGACAAGAGCTGAGCTTAGCTGAGAAGATGCGAAAAAAGCCTAGAAGATGTGAGAAGAGGAGAGAAGAGATGAGAAGACGTAAGATGAGCTGACATGAGCTGCGGAGAGCTGAGAGGAGTTGAGAAGAGCTGTGAAAATCTGAGAAGAGCTGAGACCAGCTGAGATGAGATGGCATGAGTTGAGACGACCTGACAGGAGAAGCGTGGTGCAGCTCTGAGAAGAGCTGAGCTAAGACGAGCTGCGTAGAATGGAGAAGCTGAGAAGAGCTGACAAGAGAAGAGTTCAGATGAGCTTAGAAGAGATGAGAAAAGTTTAGAGGTGACATGAGAAGAGATCAGAACAGATGTGATCAGCTGAGACAAGCTGCGCAAGGAAGAGAAGACATGAGATGGGATGAGATGAGATGAGGTGAGAAAAGTTGAGAAGACATGAGATGAGATCAGATGAGATGAGATGGGATGACATGGACTGCGGTGACAAGGGGATGCAATGAGAAGGTTCCAAGAACAGCCGCGATGCGGTGAGATCAGATCAAAGACATGGGACTGCAGCGGCAAGTCAAGAGATGGCACTGCCAGCAATCTAGAGGCACAGCTTTTGTTCCGCTCTATAGGGTATAACTTCCGCCCCCGGCTTGCCCGGGAACTACTTGTATGTTTTGAGCGCTTTTTGTTGTTTTTTGTTTTTGATGTTGTTTTGTTTTTTGTTGTTTTTTGGTGATTGTTTTGTTTTTCATTTTTGTATTTGTTTTATGCTTGTTTTTTTTGGCATGTTTTCTGTTTTTTTTTTGTTTTGTTTCTTTGTTTTGTTTTTTGTTGTTTTTCCCCAGGCAGTGTGTCCACACTAAGGGGTTCTTACGGTAAGAGTAACGCCTGCTTCGTTGAATCACGGACTTTGGGGCACGGCTTTTTCGTCGACCCTCTCGCATAAAGTGGCTCTTGTTGAACGTCCATGTGCATTTCGAGTGCGCAGGCTCGTGCAAAGTGACCGGGGCCGTTTTGGAACTGCGCATTTTCGTCGGCCCTCTCGCACAAAAGTTTTCTTCTGACATGTCTATGTGCATTTCGACTGCGCAGGCTCGCACGAAATTGGGTCTGCGCCGGGTCTATTCCGCGGGGTCTCGTTTTACAAGCATGCCGTGGTCGTTTTTGGAGCTATGTCCATTTCGCGTGGCAGGCGTGGGGCACCCGTGCCATTTGGAGGCCCCAAACGTTTTCAAACGTCGTTTTGCGCGACAGGTGCAGGACATCGGGCGCTAGGTGCAAAAACGTGGAAGGCCTGCGACTTTTGGCAGGTTGCTAAAACGTTGGCGTGGGTCAAAATGAGACGCGCTTTCGGATCTCATTTTTCGTGGCAGGCGCAGTATTTGGTGAATTTTGATGACACGGTCCAAAATCGCGTTTTGTGAAACCGTCGTCGAATTTGACTCGTTTTTCGTGGCAGGCACAGTACTCCGTGGACCTCGGCAAAGTGCCCAAAACCTATAGGTAAAACGTCGTTTTTGACGTTTTCCATCTTCATTTTTCGTTTTGCGCGCAGCTTGGGATGCAACCTTTTCGCACGAAATGAAGGTCCAACGGCATACAATGCGGTAAAATTGCGATTTCACAACTTGGGATGCAACCTTTTCGCGCAAAATGAAGGTCCAACGGCATACAATGCGGTAAAATTGCGGTTTCACAACTTGGGATGCAACCTTTTCGCGCAAAATGAAGGTCCAACGGCAAAAACTTGTGTAAAATTGCGATTTTGCAACTTGTGTGTAAAAGCTTTTGTGTGTAGAAGCTGTGTGTAAAAGCCTCTGTGTGTAAAAGCTTCTGTGTGTAACAAGGTCGTCTGTGTAAAGACTTCTCTGTGTAAAAGCTTCGTGTAAAAGCTTCTGTGTCTAAAAGCATCTATGTGTAGAAGCATCTGTGTGTAAAAGCTTCTGTGTGTAGAAGCTTCTGTGTGTAAAAGCTTCTGTTTGTAGAAGCTTCTGTTTGTAGAAGCTTCTTTGTGTAAAAGCTTCTGTGTGTAAAAGTTCCTGGGTGTAAAAGCTTCTGTGTCTAAAAGCTTCTGTGTGTAGAAGCATCTGTGTGTAAAAGCTTGTGTGTATAAAGGCATCTGTGTGTCGTAAAAGCTTCTGTGTGTAAAAGTTTCTGTGTGTAAAAGCCCTTGTGTGTGTAGGTCTGTCTTGCATCCGAGGCGGGATTTTTCTGTCTTGTTTGTTCTGTAGCACAGTGTTTCTCTTCGCATCCGAAACGCATCCGAGGCGGGGCCGTCGCATTCGGCATCCGTAACATATCCGAGGCGTGATTGTTCTGTCTTGTCTGGTCACTGTGTTGTCCTGTCTTGTGTCTTGTCTGCCACATGTCCATGACAGTTGCACAGTGATCCTTGTCGCATCCGAGTCGCATCCTAGGCAGGGCCGTCCTTATCGCAGCCGCATCGCATCCCAGGCGGCGTCGTCCTGTCTTGTGTCTGTCTCGTCTGCCACCGTTGTTCCGTCCATGATATCTGCGAAGATTGAATGCACTGTCTGTCATCTGCCCATGTCAGTTGCCTCGTGTTCCTTATCGCATCTGAGTCGCATCCTAGGCGGGGCCGTCCTGTCTTGTGTCTTGTCTGCCACCTGCATGCAAGGCGGTCTTGTCTAGATTTTGCCTCCGAGGCGGGGCCGTTTTGTCTTGTGCCCTGACTGCCACAAACACATGTCAGTCGTGCAGTGTTCCTTCTCCAAAACGGGGTTGTCCGGTCTTGTCTTGTGTCCTCGTATCTTGCTATCATCTAGCTTACAACCAAGAACTTGGTCCGTCCCTGTGCAATAAATCCTACTTGTATTTACGTAGCAAAGTGCCCCCGCCGATTCTCCTTTGCTGATCTCGTTCGCTTGGCTTGATCATCTCAACGATCCTTTGGTTGAACGCGACGCGTCACTGAAACCATGCAACCTATTCACCTGAAATCTCTTGCTTGTGGCGGTGATACACAACATATCCTACATCAAGTAAGCCAGTAAACCCAGTTTTGCGCACCTGGCCTGGCACAGCGCTGGTGAGAATGAACCTTGGATGGTAGATCTTAGATTCTTGCTTTTCTTGTCCCATGTTCTTTTCAAAGTTTCCTCCTCAAAAAGTTCCAGGAATGAACTTTGAATGGTAGATGTTGGATTCCAGTTTTTTTAATTCCATTTTCCTTTCAAACGTTCCTCTAAAAAATCACGAAAAATGAATTTTGGATGGGTAGATGTAGAGGAATGGGCACAACGCACCACAAATACACACTTAATCCCAAGCATCCTTTTCAGAATTCAATTATATCCATGGCATGTAGAGGAATGGGCAGGACGGACCACAAACACACACTTAATCCCAAGCATCCTTTTCAATATTCAGTTTTATCCCTGGCTCTAGCGTATATTCTATCGACAGTTTTGCGCACCTGTCCTGGCACAGCGCTGGTGAGAATGAACCTTGGATGGTAGATCTTGAATTTTTGCGTTTCTTGTCGCATGTTCCTTTTAAAGTTTCCTCCTCAAAAAACTCCAAGAATGAACTTTAGAGGGTAAGATCTTGGATTTTCCTACTTTTCTTGTGACATGTTCCTTTAAAAGTTTCTTTCTCAAAAAGTTCCAAGAATGATCTTTGGATGGTAGATGTTGGATTCCAACTTTTCTTATTCTGTTTTCCTTTCAAACCGTCCTTTCAATAGTCACCCAACAATGAATTTCGGATGGGTAGATGTAGAGGAATGGGCAGGACGCACCACAAATACACACTTAATCCCAAGCATCCTTTTCAAAATTCAATTATATCCGTGGCATGTAGAGGAATGGGCAGGACGCACCACAAATACATACTTAATCCCAAACATCCTTTTCAGAATTCAGTGATATTCATGGCTCTAGAGTATATATTTTCTGTAGTTTTGCGCACCTGTCCTGCCACAGTGCTGGTGAGAATGAACCTTGGATGGTAGATCTTGGATTCTTGCTTTTCTTGTCCCACGCTCCTTTCAAAGTTTCCTTCTCACAAAGCTCCAAGAATGAACTTTAGAGGGTAAGATTTTGGATTCCCACTTTTCTTGTCCCATGTTCCTTCCAAAGTTTCCTTCTCAAAAAGTTCCAGGAATGAGCTTTAGATGGGTCGATGTTGGATTCCAGCTCAAAAAGTTCCGAGAATGAACTTTGAATGGTAGATGTTGGATTCCAGCTTTTCTTATTCTGTTTTCCTTTCAAATGGTCCTTTCAATAATCACTGATCACCCAAAAATGAATTTCGGATGGGTAGATGTAGAGGAATGGGCAGGACGCACCACAGATACACACTTAATCCCAAGCATCCTTTTCAGAATTCGGTTGTATCCATGGCTCTAGAGTATATTCTATCTATAGTTTTGCGCACCTGTCCTGGCACAGCGCTGGTGAGAATGAACCTTGGATGGTAGATCTTGAATTTTTTCTTTTCTTGTCCCATGTTCCTTTCAAAGTTTCCTTCTCACAAAGCTCCAAGAATGAACTTTGGAGGGTAAGATCTTGGATTCCTAGTTTTCTTGTCCCATGTTCCTTTCAAGGTTTCCTTTCAAAAATCATCAAAAATCAACTTTGGATGGGTCGATGTTGGATTCCAGCTTTTCTGATTCCATTTTCCTTTCAAATGTGCCTCTCAAAAATCACCCAAAAGTCAATTTTGGATGGGTAGATGTGGAGGAATGGGCAGGACGCACCACAAATACACACTTAATCCCAAGCATCCTTTTCAGAATTCAGTTATATCGAGTTTTACCACGGCTTATTTGCATTCTTTTCACTTATGGTTACCGAAGTGTAACCGGAATATAGTTTGCTACGAACTTTTCACCAAACAATGGTGTATTTACTTGAACGGCTTTGGCTCAAGAAACGTCCTTGTGCTGATACCACACGTTTTCGTGGTTATCAGCCGTAGCTCTCGCTGCGGTTGCCATCTTGGACTCGTCGCTGTCGGCTTGCTGCCTTTGCGCTGTCTCGGTTTTTCCCTGTCCCTTGTGTTCTTCCCTTTTTCGGTTTTCTCCTTGTCCTTTCCTTTCTCTTGCTGCGGCGGCTTGCTGCAGCTTCGTGCCTTTATTGCAAAAAGGAGCCTTGGCCATCGTATGCCGCGCGGTGAACGTGGTGGTAAGAAAACAAAGGCTGCTAAGGATAGGGCACGTGAAGTAGCGGAAGGGTTGAGAGAACCAGGTAAGGCACCGTCTTCAATTTCAGGGATTGAGAGGGTCAGTAAGGCTGAAGGAGCCGTAGCTTTGGAATCCAGTTCCTCTAAGGCACCATCAATCACCTATCCAAAGATCACTACAGAAGTCAGGAGTGTACCCAGGGTGATTTTGACTACCTCGACAAGAACAGTGCCTAAGTTGAACGTTCCGGTTCCAAAGGCTGTTTCTGGTGATAGGTCTGCCCCAAAGACTCCGCCAAAGGCACCCCCAAAAGCGAGTCAGCCTGTGTTGGCAAAGGAGCCAGTTGCAAAGGCCACGCCAATTGCAAGCCCCAAAGTGAGTTCTGCTCCTAAGGTTGCATCTGTTGTTGGTACTAGCACGGATCCTGTTCCTATTGGTGAGTTAGCGATTGTACCGTACGGGAATCTAAGTCGACCACCAGCCAAGAGGGGAAGGGAGCCTGTTGAGGGTGGGCTTGGTTCTGAAGCTTCATCATCTTCTGGTGTTGTTGTTAAAGCCAAGGTCCCACCGGTAAAGCTTTCTGAACCAATTGGATCTACTGAGTTGCGACCAAATCCACGGGATATCGCATCAACCGCCCCTGTGATTGGACCGGGTCAAGAACTTAAAATCAGGTTGAGTTGTGATCTTCACGGTTGCTTGGATTTTGGAAGTTTGACTGAGGGAGTCTGGTCTACCGAAAGTCGTAGTTCCCTTGTGAATTGGCTCACTTCAAGTCAGTATCACCAGGTAGGAGTGTGCACGTATATTGGTTTGAAAGGACTTGATTCCCAAAAGAGACGCAACAACGCAGTCAGCGAGGTCCATCGCTTTAACCAAGATTACCATACCAACCTGCGTATCTTGATCACCACGGACCGTGAGAAACACGTGCTCAGTCCAGAACACGTTTCAGAGGCTTGGACGTCACTATCAACCTCCTCCTCCGTTTCCAGTGGTTGCCAATTTTCAAGAGGCGATTGCAGCGGTGCGGAATTTCAGGTTGGTGCCGCGTGCGTTCAAGGTCTGGCCTGGGATCTTTCGCACGGCTTGAGCTCTGGCCCTGCGCTCGCGCGGGCAGCGGTCTTCAGCCTTGCTCTTACTGAAACTTGGTTGGAGGTTAGGTTGAATGGAAGATAGTTCGGAGAGTTTTCAGGAAAGTGGTTCTAGTTCAACATCCGCGATCATTGGTGGTGCCGCTGGGGGCGTGTCTAGGGAATCTTCTAGCGGGGCCTCAAGTGACACCATCAAGGGTCATCTCAAGCAGTCTAGACCACCAAGATCCATGACTCCTCGAACAGAGCGAATTCAAGATGAGAGACCGATGACAGTAGCCGAAGGTTCGATTGTTGCATCACCAAGTGATTCTTCTAGCCTTCCACCATTGGAACCATGGGACCCTACTGAAGACCAGTTTATGGATCCGGTTGCTAGTGGTGTGAGTCATTCATCAACTCAAGGGTCTTATCACTTGCACAGCCATCAACATCAAACGGTAAACATGGACCAAAGATCTGTCAATGTTGACCAACGTAGTGTTCAAGTGAATAATTTGGATCCGGTTGTTGTGGCAGAAGCGTGTCAAGCTGTGTCACGAGCTCAGTCTGAAGTGTCACAAGTCCAGGCCCAAGCAGAAGTTCAGAGGGTTCAGGCTTTGGCACAGATCGAGGTTACCAAGACACAGGCTAGATCGGAAATCCAACAAGCTAATGCCATCACTGAAATTACCAGAAACCAAGCATTTGGGGAGATTCAACAACTTCAGGGTCAACTGAATGCATCCAGCTCTGTCGCTGCTGCGCGGGTGGATGAGCTTAGGAGGGCTAATGAAGAGTTGCAAAGTGTTCGAACCCAATTGGATGAATCTGGTTATCGTGAAAGGTTGTTGAGTGCTCAGGTTGCAGCGTTGAGTGAAGAGATCAAAAGGATGAAAGAATTTGTTGGAACACCCACAAATAGGTCAAACGAACCTGTAGGTGGTGTCAACCCACGCCCCAATGGCACGGATTTACTGTTGGCTAGGATGATTGCATTGGAAGAGAGAATGAAAGTTGCCGAAGATCAATTGAATGGTCATCAAACCTACATTCAAGAACTTTGGAACCAAGCACCAATCAATCATGGTCGGGAGCCTAGCGGTCGTCCTAAGTCCGGGTCGCCTGTTCATTTCCACATTGCTGATGACGAAGAAGAGAATGATGGTGACTATCATGATGATAATGTTGATCAACAAGGTATTGATGAAAATACCATTCTTCGAATCAAAGATTTGCATCATTTGAAGTTACCTAACCTTCCTGAGACAGCGGCACAATTCCGAACATGGAGGAATGCTACCCGTACTGCTATCCTAGCATATGATCAATCATCAGAAGGACATCTCACTCCTTAGTTGTTAAAAGCTTTCACGCTTAGGGGGGATGAAGCTAAGGAGCTCCAACGTGATTCTTGGATTTCCACCAGTCCTTGCTCGCAGTGGTTCTGATATAGATCCCATGTGCGCAGCGATTTTTATCAATATTGTAGCCTTATTGTTTTTTTAAAAAATCGTTATCCTGAAATCATACCTGTGACATGTCTTCCAATGTTACCTCGCCGTGTTCTAATGAAAAGAAAAAGATTCACATGGTTTTCAATCTTTGAGAAGTATTTGCTGCGATGGTGTGATGTTTTGGTTCTTGTGTAAATTTAGAATCCTTTGGCTTAAGAGTTTTAGCTGATCAATGCAAGAGCAAAATACATTCGATATGAAATTGAAACTGGACGACAAAAGTTGCCGCCGAATTGTCTGCATTTGATGAATGAACTTTTCGGAATTAGAATTTCCTGCTTTGTGAGCCCATACAGAGCCATGGCTTTTCTGTTTTTGTCTCCTCGCAGTGGCCGGGCGAGGGTCAATGCTGTTTCGAGAAGCGGGGATCCAATGACCCGCAAATTTTTTCTACCCGAAGAACCTTGGGTTGTTGCTCTTGCTCGCAAGCATGGCTTGCAGCATGTTTTGGAGGATCAGCGGGAACGCAAGCGCTTGACAGGTTGCAGCGGAGACAAATGTGGTGCCAATAAAGAATTTTCAGGGATTTCTCAAATCCTGTGCCTAGTCTCCGTATCGCCTGGGAAACTTGCACATGGAATTTTGACGGATTGGACAGCGGAGGAAGAATATTTCCGCAAAGGCTTGTTTGAATCGCTTGAGAAATCATCATCGCATTCAACTTTGTCGTTGTATGTCAATAAGGTTCTTGCTTTTCCGAAGCCCATTTTGTCCCATTCCCCTCAAAGGTTTCATGCTGATTTGTGGGAGCCAGAGAAATTTGATTTGGAACAAATTATCATGTGGAGCGGGAAGACCCGCGAGGAGCTGGAAGCTCATTTCGTAAAACCATCTCAGGACATCAGCGACTTTTTGAAAAAACCTGCGGCTCTTCGGGTGCCAGTATTGGTGTGTCATTTGATTGCAAAATGCGCATGGAAAGCACTCATTTTGGATGGGTGTCATTTTGGGAAAAGAGGTGCGCAACAGTCCATCCATGTCGGGCTTCAGGAAAGATTGGGCGGGTTTCCTCCATCCCAGTGGGTCAAAGAGGCTCTAGCAAGTGAAAAGCGGAAACGCACACCAGAGGATGCCATGGAGCTGAGATTTCGGCCTATTGACGCCCAGCAAGTTGTAAGTTTATTGCGATCTTGGAGTGGCCAAATTATGTCGCAAGCAGCAGATGAGACACGCCAAGAGCTGCAGCTGATGTTGGAGGAGAAGGTGATGCGGCTAGATACCTTTGCTGGAAACAACAAACGCCCAACTAGATCAGAATTTGGTCCAGAACAATTGCTGCATGCGCTGTGCGCTGCCATGGGTGTCCGAGACAGGTCTAAATTAGCGGATACTTTCCGCCACCTTTTGAAATGTCGAAGCCAGCAGAGTATGTTGCCTGGTGATGGCGATGACCCAGGAATACCGTCCTCTGCGGTGATCAGCCGCTCACAAATTCGTATTGATGGTGCGCTGTGTGGGTACTGGAAGGAAAAAATAACATCCTGGATGGAGAACACACATGCGGCCCTTGTGCATGGACCTAGTCCTTCTCAGGTCTGTTTTTTTTTGTGGGCGGATTCTTCTCCGCAAGCAGGAACAGATTGGCTGCTGAGCCAACTGCGGATCATTCCGCCAGGCAAGCTCCCTCTGTGCGTGGCTGCTGCTCAAATGCTACAGAACTCTGCTCGTGCCCTTGTTTCAATGGCGCAGGAGCAATCGTCAGAATTAGACACTGTGGCAGGGAATCATAGTTGCAAAGAAGATGCACTGAAAGATTCATTCCATCATTTGGTACAGGAGAGGCACGAAGCGGGCGTCGCCTTGCAAGACACAATGATAAAGCATTCCCAAATACCAATCGGCTTGGGAAGTGGTCCTCAAGCGTCTAGCCTGGAACAAAAATTGATTTGCATATGCAAGAAATTTTTCGCGGAAACGCATAGCAAGAATTTGGCCCAGCGGGTGATGCACCGCGTGCTAGGCATATGCACAGACATGGGGACGGAAATGGGCTTCGCCCAGCTGGAAGAAGGCTTTGCATGGAAACAGGTCTTGCCAGAGTACATGCAGGACAGTGGCTTGCAAACAGAAGAAGATGTGCTGGCACAATGTTTTGCCGACCAGGCAGGCACAGAGAGCAATTTTCTCTTTGGAAACGCGCTCCCTTGTCCAGGAATGCTGCACATATGTCACAATATGTGTTTGGATTTGCAATCAGGCCTTCCAGGCTATGGGCAATGGTTGGTTGGTTTCAAAGCCATTGCAGCTTTACTCCATAGCAAGCATTTGCGCAACCAATACATTGGCAAGCTGCTGCTGAACACCCCTTGGGAATATTTTCGAAGCCTCTTAGAGGTAGCAGTTGAAAAACCCGCCCTTTGGAGATGGGGTACCGTTCAAAAGGTTCTACCTTTGCTGTTGGAAAGAAAGCGCATGTTGCAAATCACATGGGACGCTGACAAGTTTGGCAAGGAAGAAGGACAGCCAGATGCACATGGTTCAGTACCAGCGGACAGGCCCAGAGCGCAGCCAGACGAGGAAGCGGATCTACAGATCCCTGCGTTGACATCCGCCATACAATCTGAAGCTTGGTGGCTCTACACTTCCATGCTGCTGGCGCTGAATCGATTTCCAGCGGATTTGGCCGCCTGGTCCGAGGGCTGCTCCTGTCACCCGTGGCTACAGTACAAAAGCACACGACCATCAAAGTCAAAACCACCAAGACATGACCCCGACAAGAACATTGAGATACAGGCTGGGGAAATCTTGGACGCACTTCGAAGAGAGATTGGTTTGAAAGCTGGCTCGGGGGACGGCGGCATGAGTTTTGGTCCATGCCCTTTAGCTGGACAAAGGTCCATGGATCTGGCCAGTGGGGCGGTGTGGAAGCTGTTGGACGCATGGTCAGAGGAGTATATTCAGGATTTATTGCAAAATAATGAATGTAGAGATGAAGCGGAAGTTAGTTCCGCTTTGACGGAATTTTCAAATGGGAAGGCGTTCATTGTTGCTTACCTGCGGCAGAAATTGCAATGCTGGGAAACCTTTCCCTGGAAATTGGCCGCATTGAATTGCACAGGCCCAATAGCTCGGCAAACCGCTCAAGATGCCATCCTTCATTTTGACCAATTGGCAGACAAGGTGGCAAACCAAGCAGCTGACTTGCATGTCCTGCACCACAGATTGACAATGAAGTTTTTCATGAAAGAGACACAGGGGAGACAAGAGTTAGAAGCCTTTATCCATGGCACGCCTTTGGGCGACCTTCCAAATTTGCGTGACATGGTCTACGGCTTACGGTTTCTTCCTGTCGTGGAACGCGTTCAAGAAGCGGAGCACGCAATCACGAAAAAACATACTGTGCACCGAGGAAAACTGTCTGCCCCATTCATTAGCTGCAGGCTCCGCATTGCAGAGATCCGGTCGATTCTTGAGGATTCAGCAGAGCTTCCGAGGTTGTTGGCTCAGTTCGAAGCATTTGCCACTTCTCCAGATCTCTTTGCCAAAAAAAGCGGGCTAGGGAATCATGTCCTGTGGCAGGAAGCGGAAAGCCGCAAATTCGAGGTGAGACTGAAGTGGCATGTCCTCGCATCAATTCTATATTCCATGGATCCAGAATCTCAATATACAAAGACCAAAGCAATTCGCAAAGACAGACAGACCAAGAAAGCAAAAAAGGAGCAGCGGGTGAAAGCCGCAATGAAGAAGCTTGGCTGGACACCGGGGAATCAGACATGGTCGCTCGATAACATGGAGCGGCACGCAATGGCACATCATTTGCAAAGCAGGCTCATCCGGGGAAGCTTATATAGTTTGTCACACGTAGCTTTGCGCATCAGTGGTTTGAAGGAGTCTCTCGAGCGGCGCCCTAGCTTTGGGCAAGCTTCTGGCCAGCTTCCGCTTCCGCCCGCCGGGGCCAGTGCCGGTGCTGTGCAGAACCCAGCAGCATTGGTATTGGAAGCAGAGCCTGACATCATGATGCTATCTGCAAATACTGTGCACACAGATGCGGAAGCACTTCAATCTATTGTTGCTCCCCCACCTCCGATTGATCACGGCTTCACACTCGAGAATGTTGTGTTTCTGCGGCTTGTGCATAGCCGCATTGCTCATCTGAAAGGCGTTGCTTTGCCAGCGGCGGAAGCCCAGCGGCTGCAACCAACCGACATTTGCGTCACGCTCCATAGAGGCGCGGTGTTGACATCTGAGGGCGGCGAACGCCGTTTGTGTGTCAGTGTGGACCCTGAAGCTGCTTGTGGCCTTTCGCACGAAGTCAGCGTGCTGTCTCTTTGTTCAGGGTCTTTTGCGGACGGACAGCCTGCCCAAGATTTGAACGGTTTGAAGGAGTCTATGAGACATTGGAGCCATGATTCGGAGCTGCTTTTCGTTTTGGAAAACGCGGACATTTCCGCAGAGGCTTCTGCGTTGCTAAAAGCATTTGTTCTTCAACACGCTTTCCCGCAGTGCTCGCAGCAGCAATGCGTGCAAGTGGAAGACATGGACGACGAAAAACAACGAGCCTTGTGGGAATTGCAGGCCGCAAAAGCGATTGAAAAACGGGCAAGGACTCCTCACGCATCTCTTTGGTCTTTGACCCGCCAAGGTGCCCTCCATTTGCAACATATGCACGCATTGAAAAAGCAGCAGAGAGTATTTAAGCCAGCGGATGAGCTTGCCGCATTGCCACTGCAAGACTTACAGGAATGTAGCAGCTGGGAATTGTTGCAAATATTGCAACGCAGGGGTTGGAATTTGCAGCGGGGACCAAAAGAAAAGGGCAAGAAGAGGTCTTTACCGCCAGTGACTGCAAAGTCCATGCACAAGGTCTTCTATATGTATACAGTACATATTCAGAGCAAAGACAACGTAGCTTATCTGAACGCTTTGTGCGCTTCTGATTCTCTTTTTGATCAAGGATGCTTGACAGAAATTCACCATGGCCAGACCGCCAAATATTATTTGAGCATTTGTGACGGTACCAGTGATGGACGGCTTGCGGAAGAGCATTCTGCACCTATGCAAATTCAAGATGGAAAGCGCCAGCCCGCGCATTTGCAATTAGAATTGGATGTGGAGCCACCATTGTTTTTCAACCAGCAGAAGCAGAAGCAAATCGCAGACACAGATCCAATGGACATGGTGGCAGGTCCAGGGAAGACTCCTGAGCCTGCAGACTTCTCTTTTTCCGACCTCGATTCCATAGACAGCATGTCTTTTGTGACTGAAGATGTTTCTGACAGCGGAGGCGCAAGTGAAATAGGAGAGCATGCAGCTGCGCCATCTTTGGCCTATAGCCCTAGCATTGCTCCCACTGCAGCCTCCGCGTCTCCACCGAAAGCCATACCTTCAGAAATCGAGAATGATGTAGAACCATGCCTGCCCAAGCCTGTGGAATCTAATGCAGGAGCTGCTTTGCAATCAGAGGTTGATGTTCCCCGAGCTGATGCGGAGGAAGTAGCCCCGCCACCTGCCCCGCCGCCGCCACCTGCAGACACATCTGCTTCCGCGGATGTTATGGAAAAGAAGTCAAGCCGCCAGAAGCAGACAGTACCAGAAACGCACCCGGATTCATTTGATTGGGGACCATTCCGGCTCACATTCACAGGTCGTGACAAACGGCCTCCGCATGGCCAATGGCAGGCTACTTGTCCGTTTCATCGTCTAAGCGACCGAACCGGGTGCACCCGTGCAATGATGGCAGGGCCAACAGAGCAATCCAAACAAGAAGCAAAGCGAAAGCTTCAGACATGGTGTCTTTTGGCCCCCCATCATGACCGCAAGCGGCACCACACGTCCGCATATATAAAATCCTCTGATGTTTTGCCAGAAGGACTCTTGGACATAAGATTGTCAGCATTAAAGCTGCCCACTGGAAAAGCACCAACAGACCAAGAACTAGATGCAGCGGAGACGCTCGATGCCAAGAACAAAGCCCAGCCACGGGCCAAGGCAAAAGCGAAAGGCAAAGCAAAAGCCCAGGCAGCAAAGGTTGTTTGCAAGCGAGCTGCGGGAAAGAAGCGGAAAGCGCATGATCTGTCAGACGAGGTTCCGCAAGAAGTGGCAAACGCAAACAGCAGCGGCAAAGCATCCGCGTCTGGCTCAAGCAAACCAGATGCTTCATCTCAGTCTTCGCATGGAAGCAGTAGCTCCAGCAGCGATAGCAATAGCAAGAGTGGAAGCAGTTCCAGTAGTGCGTCCAGACATAGCCATAGATCTAGTGTCGCATCTGACTCGGACTGATGTTTTTTCTCTTCCACGCAATTGTTCCACCATTGTAGCAAGAAGAATTCAGCAAAAGAATGCTAATAGCTTGGCATTGTCACCTGTCTTCTGCTCAATGTTTATGTTTTAAAACAAGCATCAGTCGCAGATTCGGAGCTTTGATCTTTCTTGAAGCAGGTGCTGTGCGCACAGATTGCGGGAAATGAGCTGACAAAAGGGGAAGTGCATTGTTAAGGTAGCTTTGCAATGCAGGCAGCAGCAGATTTTCAAGGCTCGAAGGATTCCAAGTTGGAAAAAAATCCCAGGCTTTCGATTCCAGCACTGGTCCGGCTTGCTGCAGTTTCTTTTTCCCTTTTTCTACATGGAAGGGAATTGTAGACAAACTTGATTTTTCTTTGAACATTCATGCATGGAGCGCAGCATTGACGTGCGCAAGGTTCAGTTAACCATTCAACCATAGCGAAAGCAACAACTCAACAATTTTAACGCTGCTTAAGGGCATTGGACTATTTTCTTGTTTCGCCATGGGTCTAGGCTCAAGGAGCCACTACTGTGGCCAAAGGCATACGCGCATAGGCAAATACACGAATCTACTTTACCTATAGCATGATAATACCATGGGAGCAGATAGAACACAATTAAACAATCTACTTAACCATCCCTGTACCAGATAAATTTCATAGGGTTTATGAGCAGAAGTAACCCCATTTGTTTTTAATAATGACAACCTCATTTCACATGTATCAACAACCGCCATTCTAAATATTCTGGCCTGCTGACCTGATAGTGTAGTTTGCTTCCTCGCCATTGGCTTCGCTTTCGGAAGCCCAGCATGTCATGGTCTGCCGGGTATTGGGGATGGAATAGCAGCGGGCAGCACCGCCAAGATTCAGGGTATTGGCACGAAGATGAGGAAAGGGGTTGGAACAGCAGCGGCCAGCACCGCGACGATGCAGGCTACTCTCGAGATGGGGGCTGGAATCGTAGCGGCGAGCGCCGCGAAGAAGATTCTTGGTGGGAGAGCGCAAATAGTAGCGGACAGTGGCCGCAGTGGAGCTCACAAGACCAGGAGCATCATGGATCTTGGGGACACGAATGGAACAGCAACACCAGCGGTTGGGAACGCGGCAGCCCCAGAGCTTCTCGCGGATGGGAGCACAATAACTATGACAGCAGATCCTCCAGCAGGCAGGAGGAGCCCAATGAAGCCAGCGGCTTGTACCGCAAAAACCGTGATCCTTCAAGCAGCCAGGATCGCAGTGAAAGCGCTGATAGCCGTTGGACTCGCAGGTCCAGGAGAGAGGCCAACCAAACGGAAAGATGTTCCCGCAGCCGTTCTCCGTCTTCAGCGCCTAATACGGCAAGGCCAGCAGCAGAAGCAAGTGCAGCGGACGCATCCGTGGCAGCGGAGGCATCTCCGCCAGAAGCCGCAGAACCTAATGCGTGGCGAAAAGGGTGGGTTTGGAATACTCGCAAAGACTTCAAAGGATGGAAGCACCTAGCGGGAAACCGCGATGAGAGGCGTTCAGCTCCCGCAAAAGCTCGCCGTGCCGAGAAGCGGGCTGGGCGGGCCGCACGCGGCAACGAGGAGAGCTATGCTCAGCATAGCGAAGACTGGGGAAATTGGAGGGGGGACTGGCCCGCGGAGGAGGCTTGGCGTGAATGGCAAGAGGACGCAGCGCAGAACCTCGAGCGAGTGGAGGAAGCAGAGGAAGAAGACGATGCCAGGAGCTATGCTTCGGCACGATCCGGCTCGTCCTATAGCTACTCCTCCTCGGACTCTTCCTCAGGGGGTGAGGATAGGACCGGAGCGGCGGCCAAGAAAACTGTGCCGCAGCAGTCCGCTGCCAGAAGCACTGAGAAGACAAGCGGCGGGACAACTGCAGATGCTGCACCGCACGGTGCCTGCGATGAAGTCAAATCGGAAGCGGACACATTGTCCGCATTGAGAGCCCAGGTGGTCTCTGCAATCGAAAGGAATGATGGAGCGGACTTCCAAGCGGCGCTGGCTGCAAACCCGAAACAAGTTCATACAGAGGCAGCGGCATCGGGAGCCGCAGAGGCAACAAGCCCTACAATGGTGGCATCGCCATCTCCGCACAGTGCACAGGAAGATTTAAGCCCAACCTCACCAGCAGCAGCGGAGACAGCGCCGCCACCAGAGCGGCAGACACCGCAGGAAGAACGGCCACGGCCAGTTGGATTCATCCGTGTTTTTGCGGATGGATCTTTCGATCTAGTGACTCCCGAGAACCCGGATGTGCCGCTGCCTCTGCAACAAACAGACATGAACCGTTGCCTATGCATAGTGAAAAGCGCGGCGTATGAGTTAGCGCGAGATGATGTTCCTCGCGTGGAAAGCACAGCGGGGCCAACCCCCGCCGACAGCAGCGGCGAAGCCCAGCCGCCAATGGAAAGCACAGCGGCGGCAACCCCTGTCGTCAGCAGCGGCGAAGGTACCACCGAGCCGCAAGTGGAATGCATTGCGGCGACAGAGTCCGCCGCCGCCACTGGCGCAACCAACGCGGAGACGCCAAATCCAGCGGACGATTCCGCCCAAGCCAGCCAAGCACTAGCGGCTGACACAGCGGGAGATGCTCCTGCAACAGCTGCAAGCGCGCCCATGGAAGATGCTGCAGGCAATGCGGAGGCAAACTCCGCGGTGACAGGAATGTCGACAGCGGCCAATGCCGCAGCATCGGAGCTCCAGAGCGGTTCCGCACGCGGACGTTCTAGGAAGCGAAGGAAGCGGCAACGCCATAAGCGGCCAAAGAGCCCACGAGCGTAGACCTGTGCCTTGACATGCTGCAAAAAGTCGCTTCTCTGGCTTTCACACATTTGCTGCACTTCTCCATCTTTTTGGTCTCTTATATCATTGCATTTAGTTCTTAAACGTTTTTTTTTAATATCCGGTTGCAATGCGTTTTCTCCACTTACGCGTATTTTTTCTTTCTCTGCTAAGTTTCTGTATTTTGATGTATTTTGTCATGGTTGCAAAACATATCTTCCACTTGTCCCTAGTCTTTGCTTCTATATCATTTCAGTCCTTTCAGCAGTGTGTTTTTTATTTTGGGGTTGCAGGTTGCATGAACTTTTTTCTTTCTGTCCTTATTTTTTGTTTTTGTATCGTTTTTTATTCAATTTACCTCGTTATGCAATCGCTTTGTTCTTTCCTTTCTTTTCCATCGCCAACATGCTGAACTATGTGGATTTTGCAAGGCGTCCTTTGGTTTTTGCAGATTTTCATTCAAAACCCACGTAAACCTTATATGCCAGAGGCCACGTCCAATATCCAGCATAGACCCACTAGATAGACAGTCAAGAGACAGCAGTCCCAACATTGTCCTGCGCGGTCTTGGGCAGGCACGGTTCGGGCCTTAGTCTTGCTTGGGTCAGGCACAGGTCGGGACAGGTCGGGCACGGGTCGGGCCGGGTCGGGCGCGGGTCGGGCCGGGTCGGGCGCGGGTCGGGCCGGGTCGGGCGCGGGTCGGGCCGGGTCGGGCGTGGGTCGGGACGGGTCGGGACGGGTCGGGCATGGGTCGGGCTGGGTCGGGCGTGTTTCCGGCTGGGACAGGTTATCTGGGGCAGGGTCGGACATTAGCTTTGTCATGCATCCCGCGTCTTTGTCATAAAACCAAGCCACTTTGAGGCTCCTGGCCTTTGTTCAGGCAGTCGTTTTCTCTTTTGCCGAAGGGTTTTCGATTGAACTCACTTGGCATCAGCATGTTTTTATCAAAAACATTGCTGCAACGATGTTTTCGAAGCCTTTTCAAGGAATTCTCAATAATTTTCACGTCGAAAGCTCAATCCACTGACATCTAAGGACACTCAGCTGGAAACGCAATTTCTTCATAGAAATCATCGACTTTGGCATTGAATTTTCCTTAAGTACAGGTGTTTTGTGTTTAGCACGTGAGAAGCTCCCAAGCCATGCCGAAACGCCCTGCAAAGCGACGCCGGCAGCAGCCGCTGCCTTCTGCAAATGCCACATTAACGTCAGCGGCTAGGAATGGACCGCGAGACATGAAGGAAAGGGACATGTGGCCAGAGCAAGTGATCGCAGATCTCGACTGCAAAGGCCTTTGGGAAAATATTTCAAGAAGCTTACAGCAAGGTTGGGTCCTGACAACTGACTATAGCGGGATAGGTACTGCAGAAGAAGCAGCGAGATGCCTTAGCATAGCCGCAGCTTGCAAAGCTCATGGCGAAGGAAGGGTTCAGTATGCAGCCCGTGTGCTGTGCCAGAGGGCTGGAGACAAAGAAGCGGATTGCCGCCAAATGCTCCTGGAGCGAAATCATGCTTTGACGCATGGGCCTGTGTGCGTCCATGGGGATATCGGAGAGCGGTGCGATCGCAAAAGATGGGAAAATTTGCATCGGAGTCTTCAGCGCTTGCAAGCCTCAGAAGTGTTGAGGCTAGACACAGATCCAGCGAATTTCGCGAAGGATTGTTTTGGCCAGGTCATGAAGCAAGATCTCGTCGGAGTAGCGGCACATTGCTTTCGACACGGCAAGATGTGCTCCGTAAGCAGAACCAGGAGCGGCACAGATGCCGCAGAATCCGATAAAGATGCTTTGAATCTGCACGTAGCGGGATTCAACTGCTTTGACTGGTCACTTATGGGAGGTCGGAAAGGCTGGTTTGGACTGAGCACGCCTGCATTTATGCAATGGTTAGCAGAGCGAATGCAGTTTGACGAAGATGATTGCATTTTGTGCGAAAACACGCCTGCCTTTGATTTAAAGACGCTAGCGGAACTCACCGCTGAGAAGTGGCACATGCAAGTGATCCGCGTTTCTCCGACACTATTTGGACTTCCTGTTGAGCGGAAACGCATTTATATTCTGTTGCTACGCAAAGGCAAATGGCGATTCCAAGGCCTTGTTGCAAGTGCAAGCAGCCAGAAGCAAGCAGATGATGAAACCAATTTTTTCTTGCTGCAGGAGCAATTTGATTCCATCTTTCAGCGCAACATCGTGATGACAGCGGGAAGTCAATTCCGAGCTCCGGAAACATGCAAACAACAGCACGTCGAGGTTCTTGCGGAAGCGCAGAAACTGCCTCCCACCACCGCGTCTGGCAAGCACTGGAGTTGTTATCAAGCAGTTTCTGCCGCAGTGCGGTGCAAAATAAATGAACACAAGCAAGCATTGCTTGAAAAGAGTGGCGAGACCTTGGAAGACAAGACAGAGCGGGAACGCCACCAATGGACTGCGGACTTATGTCAGCATCCCCAATACATGGGGCCTTCATGTGGCCACGTTCCAGCCTTGCTCCAACGAACCAACTTGTGGCTTTTTGGGCAGCGGCGACTTGCGCTGCCGAGTGAACACTTGGAATGTCAGGGGTGGAACCTTTTTGGTGACCCTGCTTGTTTGTACAAATCTCCAATCACGCCTGAGCAGCTTCAAAACATGAAGCCTGCACGGGTCAAAAGCTTTGCCGGGAACGGCATGCATCTGCAGGTCCTAGCGAGTGTTCTCGCATTTACAATTGGGATAATGGAGGCAGAAGTTTGACCCTGCCGCAACCAGCTTTGACCCTGATTTTGGAAAAAGCTTATGCGTTCAGCCGGCAATTCTTGCTGCTAGTACCATTGGTGGTAATGGCAAAGATGGTATCAAAGAATGATAATGTTAAGTTTGTTGACTTTTAAATAAAAAAAGGTCGCAATTATTCATATAAACAAGAATAACGGTACTTCAACTGATAAGAATATCATTGCTAGTGTTGCTAGTACTACTACTAAGAGTATAATATTAGAAAAAAAAATGTAGTAGTAGTAGTGGTAGTAGTAGTAGTAGTAGCAGTAGTAGTACTAGTCGCCGCGGTAACCGCGGTCGCCGCGGTCGCCGCGGCCAAGTAGTAGTACGAGTAGTAGAAGTAGTAGTAGTAGTAGTAGTAGTACCAGTAGTAGTCGTAGTAGCAGTAGTAGTACAAGTCGCCGCGGTAACCGCGGTCGCCGCGGTAACCGCGGTCGCCGCGGTCGCCGCGGCCAAGTAGTAGTAGGAGTAGTAGTAGTAGAAGTAGTAGTAGTAGTAGCAGTAGTAGTAGTAGTAGTGCAAGTCGCCGCGGTAACCGCGGTCGCCGCGGTCGCCGCGGTAACCGCGGTCGCCGCGGTCGCCGCGGCCAAGTAGTAGTAGATAGGTAGTAGAAGTAGAAGAAGTAGTAGTAGTAGTAGTAGTAGCGTTTTGGCTATGAGCTTTTGGCTCAAAAGATGCTCTTGTAACAATTTTACTCACATGGCCAACACAGGTGCTGGACTGGTCAGGAAAAAAGTACAAAGATTCTTGTTCTCAAGACATTCAATCATTGGAATCATTCGGCAGAAAGCATAGAATGTAACGCAATTCTCACATCATTCGAATCATGCCTTAGTTGCCCAGCAACGCCTGCACAGCATGAAAGGAAAAGAGGCAAAATGTGCTGTCAATGTTGCTCCTATGAAAGAAAGAAAAAGAAAGAACAGCACATCGGGAGCAGAAACATGCCGGCAGCAGAAAAGGATCGCAATGCCTTTTAGCAAATATGAGCGGCTTACCATGAGCGTCGCTGATGCTGAGTCCCAAAGAAACGAAAAGCTGTTGGCGATAGCGGCGCAGAAACCTTCTTTGCGTCAACATATCATCTGCGGCGCAGATGCCGCTTTGTGGCGGGAGCGGTCTAACATGAGATCCGCTGATGCGGAGGCCTACCAGCATGAACGCAAACTCATGGCATGCACAGTGCGAAATATGGACAGTGATGCCAAGACTTTGGCCAAGCAATTGCAATGGCACGAAACATTACGGGATACAACGCAATCCCTTTCTCGCGCAAACTTGCTGCGGCACCAAGGGTTGCCTAGCTGGATCATCCTTGAGGGGATGAAGATCGGAGAAGCGGTCCAGGATCGCCAAATTCCAGCAGTCCGCACCGCTGACGCCATTAGGACACAGCAGGCAAAAGGTAACAAGGCATCCGCTGCAGGATCTGTGGCCACCTCCAGCACACAGAGCGGACATGCGCAGAATGCAAAGGAAGCGGTCTGTGGATCGCAATAGCTTGCGAATGTTTTTTCAGGTCTGCCGCTGTCTGACGCAGCAGGCCAGGGCGAGGTGACGTCGCTTGAAACATAGCGCACCATTCAAGCAAATCAGTGGAGGAAAAAAAACGCAGCTGGCGTGAAGGGGTTTCCGTGTTAGATTTTCGTTGCATATGGAGTACATACTTAAATCGTCAACATATCACTCCGTTGATTTTGGCAATTTTATTGAAACATGCTTCCATGTGCAGACTTGCTCATACGCACCTTTCATACCTCTGGCTATATGCACTGTTCATCATTAAGTCAACATTGCACTGCATGCATGGCAGCTCCTTTTTTACTCAATTCCATCGTCGCTCTTTCCACCATCGCTTGCCGACCTCCTTCATCACACGACGCGATGGCCATGAGAATGGACATGGGCTGCAGCGGGGCGCCGCATGGCGCTGGACCTACTGGACCGTGCACCCTCTTCTGTGCTGTCTTCCATTGGCTGCATCGTGGCAGCGGAAGACACCGCGAGTTCTTGTTCTTGACAGAAGACGGAACGGTGGCCTTCAAGCGGGTCACGAAAAATAAGCACACCGCAGTATCTCCAGCGCATGGCGTATGGAAACTCTCGCGCGCTGGCAATGGTTTGCGCTTGGATATCCAGCGGTTCCACTGCACAGGTTGGCGAGAGTACTTGAGGGACCATACCTTTGTGCAGGTGGGACCTCCACATCCGTTTCGCATGAAGGATGTGGAGGACCGACGCGATATTACATTTGTCGGTTTGTTTTGGATCGACTTGCACAAGACCCTCCCTGCTCCACCGCAGCGGGCACTTCCGCTTCCGCGGCCAGCAGAGTGGTTGGCTCCGCCAGCGGAGGCGCAGCCGCCATCGACTTGCACAAGACCCTCCCTGCTCCACCGCAGCGGGCACTTCCGCTTCCGCGGCCAGCAGAGTGGTTGGCTCCGCCAGCGGAGGCGCAGCCGCCACCGGAGGCGCAGCCGCCAGCGGAGACGCTAGCAGTGGCTGTGCCCCTGGCAGCGGATCTCCGCCCTGAAGAATGGGAATGGGAAGTGTTGGAAGCTGCAGCCCGTGACGAGGAATTAGCCCAACATCTGATGGAAGAAGAAGGTTGGGTTCTAGCGGAGCCGTCCGCCCCTTTTATCCCAGGCGTTTACCAATAGGTAAACACATCCCACAGCAAAGCTGTGAGATCTTTCGGACATTCTTGTCTGCTGGAATCGTATCGCCGTGTGTGATACTTTACTAGGAAAATCATTAAAAATTCCAAACAGGAATTCGCAGCGCAGCAAAATGGCCGGAAATCTTTTATTTTCAAAGAAAGTTCAAATGTATGTCACGAAATCCGCAAGTGTGTACTTCCCACACAATCTGGGGTATGATTTTCTGAGCTGGGTGTGCCGTTTTTTCTTGTGTCAGCTTCAAAAATGTGTTCTGTAGCA
>CAMXCT020003445.1:0-64556 GCA_947184155.2 Cladocopium goreaui | reverse complement strand
AAAAAACAATGAAAACAATGAGAAAACCATGAAAAACTATGAAAAAAACAATGAAAACATGAACAACTATGAAAAAAACAATGAAAACAATGAGAAAATCATGAAAAACTATGAAAAAACAATGAAAACAATGAGAAAATCATGAAAAACTATGAAAAAAACAATGAAAACAATGAGAAAACCAAGAAAAACTATGAAAAAAACAATGAAAACAATGAGAAAATCATGAAAAACTATGTAAAAAAATAATGAAAACAATGAGAAAATGATGAACAACTATGAAAAAAACAATGAAACCAATGAGAAAATCATGAAAAACTATGAAAAAAGCAATGTGATTATATGGGGTGTGACAAGCAGATTGTTAATCTGCTTATTACAGGTCCTTTCGGTTTAAATATATCTCTATATATAATATCTTTGAACACTGTCCTTTGAACACCTGATCAAATAGGGGGTAATAAGCAGATTGACAATCTGCTAGTTACAGGTCTTGAATGTGTTGGCACCATGTTATTTAAAACATTGAGAACATGATGAAAAACTCTGCAAAAAAGAATGAAAACAATGAGAAAACTATGAAAAACTCTGCAAAAAAGAATGAAACCAATGAGAAAACTATGAAAAACTCTGCAAAAAAGAATGAAAACAATGAGAAAACTATGAAAAACTCTGCAAAAAAGAATGAAAACAATGAGAAAACTATGAAAAACTCTGCAAAAAAGAATGAAAACAATGAGAAAACTATGAAAAACTCTGCAAAAAAGAATGAAAACAATGAGAAAACTATGAAAAACTCTGCAAAAAAGAATGAAAACAATGAGAAAACTATGAAAAACTCTGCAAAAAAGAATGAAAACAATGAGAAACCTATGAAAAACTCTGCAAAAAAGAATGAAAACAATGGGGGGGGGGGGGGGGATGGGGCGAAAAACTATGAAAAACTCTGCAAAAAGAATGAAACAATGAGCAAACTCTGTGAAAAAACTACTGCCAAAAAAGAATGCAACAAACAATGAGAAGAAACTATGAAAAATCTGCAAAAAGAATGAAAACATGAGGAAAACTATGCAAAGTAGTACCCACAGATGTTTTTCATAGTTTCATAGTTTATCAGTGGTTTTCATCCTTTTTAGCAGCAGTGTTTCATAGTTTTCTCATTGATTTTCATTCTTTGCCAGAGTTGCTTCATAGTTTTATCATTGTTTCATTCTTTTTGCAGAGTTGTTCATTTAGTTTTACTCATTGTTTCATGGTCTTTTTGCAGGAGTTTTCATAGGGATTCTCATTGTTTTCATTCTTTTTTGCAGAGTTTTTCATAGGTTTCTCATTGTTTTCATTCTTTTTTGCAGAGTTTTTCATAGTTTTCTCATTGTTTTCATTCTTTTTTGCAGAGTTTTTCATAGTTTTCTCATTGTTTTCATTCTTTTTTGCAGAGTTTTTCATAGTTTTCTCATTGTTTTCATTCTTTTTTGCAGAGTTTTTCATAGTTGTCTCATTGTTTTCATTCTTTTTTGCAGAGTTTTTCATCATGTTCTCATTGTTTCCATTCTTTTTTGCAGAGTTTTTCATCATGTTCTCAATGTTTTAAATAACATGGTGCCAACACATTCAAGACCTGTAACTAGCAGATTGTCAATCTGCTTATTACCCCCTATTTGATCAGGTGTTCAAAGGACAGTGTTCAAAGATATTATATATAGAGATATATTTAAACCGAAAGGACCTGTAATAAGCAGATTAACAATCTGCTTGTCACACCCCATATAATCACATTGCTTTTTTCATAGTTTTTTATGATTTTCTCATTGGTTTCATTGTTTTTTTCATAGTTGTTCATCATTTTCTCATTGTTTTCATTGTTTTTTACATAGTTTTTCATGATTTTCTCATTGTTTTCATTGTTTGTTTCATAGTTTTTCTTGGTTTTCTCATTGTTTTCATTGTTTTTTTCATAGTTTTTCATGATTTTCTCATTGTTTTCATTGTTTTTTCATAGTTTTTCATGATTTTCTCATTGTTTTCATTGTTTTTTTTCATAGTTGTTCATGTTTTCATTGTTTTTTTCATAGTTTTTCATGGTTTTCTCATTGTTTTCATTGTTTTTTACATAGTTTGTTTGAAATAAAATGGTGTCTAAACATTCAAGACCTGTAACTAGCAGATTGTCAATCTGCTTATTACCCCCCATTTGATAGGAGGACACTATCAGGTGTCCAAGGACGGAGTTTCTTGAACAATACATTTAAAACATTGAGCAACAGAAAATGTTCTCAACCAAAGGTTAGAATCAGTAAGAGGTGGGAGCGAAGGGTCGACGGATCTTCTGGCAGCACAAATGTACTCCAGTGCCCTTTCTGAATAGCACGCCCCTGAGAACATGGAACTACTTGGGATTGGGGATGCGGACCAAAGTAGGGTACTTTTATCCACACCAAGCAAGAGGCTGACATGCTTGTTTCATATAAAATCGCAGACTATCACACACACATGTATATAATACATTATAATACATATATATATATATTTAGAAGATTAGAAGAAAATAACAATCCACCTTTTGGGATTGACCTGTAAGAAGCAGATTCACAACTACACATTCCTGGAATCTGCTTATTACTGGGTCAGTTTTGGGGCAGGTCATTTTTGGTAGGGTCTTATTTGAGGAAAATCCCTGATTTTGAGGTGTCATAAGCAGATAAAAATCTTCTTATAAGACGTCCCAGTCTATATAGTTAGAGAGATTGATGCAACCACAAAACTAATGCAAAGTGTCGTGATAAGGCTCAAGGCCCTCGGTGGTCGTTTCAACCCTTGGACGGCTTAAGCATTCGACCCTCGTCGAATTGGTGCGCAATTGAACCGTACCAAAGCATGTCCCGATGCCTGGATATTCATGAGGAATGCATTCTGGCCTGCTGAAATGTCTCTCGAGCAACGATGAAAACAGAAGGTTGTTGCAGCTGACGTCTACCAACCCTTGAGGTTCAGGCAAAAAGGTGAGGCCAATCCCGGCGGCAAGCTGTTTCAACACTCATTCGACCAATGGGTGAAGAGGTGGAAAAAGCCCGTCTGCCTCACTTTACTCAAACGAATTACCAAGTAGAAAATTGTTAATTCAGTGATCAGGTCGAAGGCTCAGACATCCTACCTAGACAGGTATTCCATGGTATTCCCCGAAGGGTTCATGCCACCTTGACGAACCGGCATGAGTCACACACTTGCTCAGAACTGTCGTAGCGAATTCTGATATGGAATGCGTCTTACGTGCAAAAACACCAACAAAGAAATGACAGGATGAATATACATACACACACATATATATATATAAATATATCTATCTATCTATCTATTTACTTATTTATTTATTTAAAAAGAAGTATAATCACATGAGACAATGACGGTAGAAACCACCAGCGATAAAATATAGGTCCCCCCCAGCTGCGACTTAAATTTATATAGCTGCAGGTACAGGAAACCGGCCACGTTTCCCTTCCCACTCGTGTCCACTGTTTCATTGCGTGTGGTAGTGGTAGGACATGAGTGCCACACGCCCCTGCAGCAATAAGAAGTTTTACATCTATTCAGATGGCACACACACAAACACAGAGCTTCCTTTTGAGCAAGAGAGCAGCAAAATACGGTACATAGTGGGGTCTGCTCGAACCTGTGGCCAGCTGCGTCTTATGGTGGCTCTAAGCGCTTCCAATGCCTACACAGCTGCGGAGGGTCAGCAGGCTTTGATTCGTGAGATGCATCCCCTCCCGGGCACGTCCGACACCGCACTGCGGATCAGTATGCTCAATTCTCAATTTGGCCGCACGAACCTACAACATCGCTTTTGCGCCTGGTCATGTGTACTGCATGCCTCACCATGGCTGCGGCTGCGTCACCGCCTGACCCACCAGCTACCCCCAAAGCAGGCATTTGGTGCAGAGTGTGGGGCAGTGAGAGATAGTGAAAGCAGATAAAGCGCAAGCATTGCATGATATTTGCATGAGCCGTCATTGAACCGGCCAGTATCACATGACAAGTTTATACATACATAAACATGCCAGGATGACAGGATCCTTCTAGAGCCGACTCCGCCACGAAATGTTTAATGCCAAAAGCTTTCCGAGTTGCCAGCAAAGCATACAGCAGCGTTGCTAGGCACCTTGGGCATGAACCGCATCAGAAATTACTATCAGAGGAATTAAGCACATCATTATCCAAATATTATCCAACACGTAGGTGCTGGGCAGTGCGGTTCAATCTGGTTAAAGCCATAGGAGCATTTGCAACGCGCAAGAAGTCCCTACTAGGTTCGAGCCTACTCACGTACATTTGGTTCTCATCCTTTCTGGAAACAAGAGCCAAGATTGGCGGAGGGGCTTGGAACTCGACGCTTGGCCTCCTAACCCGCTCGAAACACCTCTGAACGTCGCAGCTTTGAATCTCCAAGCGTGGACGAAAGCAGAGCCCAGAGATGCCCAGAGCAAACAATGATTTCCTTCATTGAGCAACAAGATAGGTACCACAAGGAAGGCATCTCCAACTCTTGGCTGAACCAGAACCGGAACAAATCAAGGCCAAGAGTCATGGTGCCTCAAAGCAGAGCGCCAACGTAAAAAGGAGGCACAGAACATGGATAATTAAGCATCAGAGCATATCACAAGCATTCACAAGCCACGCTTCTTTTCTATTCCATTATGTTCGATTCCAGCAGGTAAAATATGGTGTGGACACGCATTGACAGAAATCAATAAACATATCCATGAGGCATGTGTGAATATGTATGCATGCATGCATGTATGTATGTCTGTATGTACGTATGCATGCATGCATGTTATGTATGTATGTATGTATGTTTGTATGTATGTGTGTATGTATGTATGTATGTAATGTAATGTAGTGTAGTGTAGTGTAGTGTAAGTCTTAGTGTAGTGTAGTGTAACGTAACGTAATGTAATGTATGTATGTATGTATGGTATGTATGTATGAATGTATGTATGCATGCATGCAAGCATGCATGTATGTATGTATGTAATGTACGCATGTATGCATGTATGTATGCCTGCATGCATGCATGGATGGATGGATGTATGTATTAATGTAGTTTAATGTAATGCAACGTAATGTAATGTAATGTAATGTAATGTAATGTATGTAATGTAATGTAATTTAATGTAATGTAATGTAATGTATGTAATGTATGTAATGTATGTAATGTATGTATGTAGTGTAATGTAGTGTAATGTAATGTAGTGTAATGTAACGTAACGTAATGCAATGCAATGCAATGTAATGTAAGTATGTATGTATGTATGTATGTATGTATGTATGTAATGTGTGTAATGTATGTATGTATGTATGTATGTATGTATGTATGTATGTGTATGTATGTCTGTCTGTATGTATGTATGTATGTATGTATGTATGTATGTAATGTGTGTAATGTTTGTATGTATGTATGTATGTATGTATGTAATGTATGTAATGTATGTATGTATGTATGTATGTGTGTATGTATGTATGTGTGTATGTATGTATGTATGTGTGTGTATGTATGTATGTATGTAATGTAATGTAATGTAATGCAATGTATGTAATGTAATGTAATGTAATTAATGTATGTATGTATGTATGTATGTAATGTATGTAATGTATGTAATGTATGTAATGTATGTAATGTATGTAATGTATGTAATGTATGTAATGTATGTCTGTATGTATGTATGGCTGTATGTATGTAATGTATGTAATGTATGCAATGTATGTAATGTATGTAATGTATGTAATGTATGTAATGTATGTAATGTATGTAATGTATGTAATGTATGTAATGTATGTAATGTATGTAATGTATGTAATGTATGTATGTATGTATGTATGTATGGTTATATGTATGTATGTATGTATGAATGTATGTAATGTATGTAATGTATGTAATGTATGTAATGTATGTAAGGTATGTAAGGTATGTAAGGTATGTAAGGTATGTAAGGTATGTAAGGTATGTAAGGTATGTAAGGTATGTAAGGTATGTAATGTATGTAATGTATGTAATGTATGTAATGTATGTAATGTATGTAATGTATGTAATGTATGTAATGTATGTAATGTATGTAATGTATGTAATGTATGTAATGTATGTAATGTATGTAATGTATGTAATGTATGTAGAATTGATACATGTTGCATTGAGGTCTGACATCACGCCAAGGGCAAACTCAGTTGCACAGGCATTGCGCATGAGCTGCGAGTGTTTATCATAGTGCCACACAATACATAGTGACGCGACATATCCATGTCATGCAGACTGACCCCATTCCTGCTTGACCTCCGCTGGAAGAGCCGCATTCTCCTTAGCTCAGAAGTAGAAAGACCGTCCCCAGCAAGTCATTTGAGGCGGTGATATGCAGTGATGTTGTTTAAGCATGTTTAAGCATTGCGTTTTTTCTTGGGGTGGCCTTGTGGGGGGCTGCGGGCAGTCACGTCCGACAGAGAGAGATGGATGATTTTATATTAATGGGTCTAGATCGCATTTAGTGCAGCTGAATGCCTTTGAGAAATTTTGAGAATGTGTAAAGAATCTGTACATATGCGTTCTGTTCTAGGGGTTGTGTTTCTTTCATATTGTTGTCGAACTTTAAGAGATGTAACACAGCACTGTACCAGACGAGTTTCGATGCAAGATGTCAACATGGAACAGTACTGTAACTCTAGGCGTAGATTCAGACGTGTCGACAGTATCCTGCATTCCCAGAGTCTCAGATGGTTTTTTTGGCACTTGCGAGGACGGCCTGCAAGACTGCCGCGCGAAAAAAAAAAGAATGCCATCCTTGCGGTGGCAGAGCAGTGGTGCAATTTCCATCGAACCAGGGTGCTTGGAGTTGAACATTCAGCATGGGGTTTGGGACTAGCAGCAGAGTCAGAGATGTGAGCACACAAGCATAGATGGGTCGAACAGCCGTGCTTGGCTCAAACCCTTGGTTCCGCGTTGGCACCTGCCCGATTAGCTTACCATCATTTACCGTGCCGCTTCTACCTGTGGCTTACATGCACACTTGTTTGCAATTTGGTGTGCTTGATCCGCCCGATCCGTACCGACCTGTCTGACCTGTCTTGAACTTCGGGAAGCATGTCTTTCGATTGTGCAGGGTTTTGGGGATTTGGTGATTTTTTTGGCAGATTCATTTGTAAGATGGGTTCTGCATTGATCATATTGATCGTGGTGGGTTTCTGTGGTGAAACAATACAAGGACCATCAAGGACCGTGACGGGTCAAGTGAGTGAGTGTGTGTGTGCGTGTGCGTGTGGGTGTGCGCGCAAAGTATGAACCCTCCTCAGCGTTTGTGACTTTATTGCGTATTTATCATGCGGGCATGACACCCACCATCCTGCCCTTCAAAAAGCCGCATTACTTCATGTGAGATACGGTCAAAATAAGCGTAGATTACTTTAGTAAGGGAGGGTCCAATCGTGCTGAGAAAATGCACCAAACCATGTAAAGCGATAGGGCCCCTCCCAAAAAGCGATAACTTGTAACCATCTGTGGGCAAAATTGATGAAAATTTAACCTGCAGTGCCCGCGTTTCTTGCAGTTGCCATTTCATTTGCTGTCCAAGGTGATTGAGCCATTGCTTTCTGCAGGCAGATTGCTTTTTTCTTCCCAGGTCCCAAAGCAGTAGAATTAAACCAAATTGAACGCAACCAAATTCTGAATTAAGCAAACAATAGGTTGAAATCTAATTCTGAATGCCCTTTGTGTGTTTAGATTTAATCCGAATTGCGTCTTCCTTTGTTTCCTTTTCTTTTTCTTTTTTTCTTGTTCCTTCTTTTTTCAGTTAAAACTAAACGCAATTGAATTCTGAACCAAATCGACTCTGATTACGAATCTTGTTCTGAATTCCATCTATTCCATGTTTGATTTGTCGTTTCTTCTTCCTTTGTTTCCTTTTCTTGTTCCTTCCTTTCTCCTTCTGTTTTTTCAGTTGTCCTTTTTGTTCTATGTTCGTCTTTCCTTTCCTTTCTTGATCGTCAAAGTGTTCCAATTTAGCGATAACCTTAGCGATAACCTAGCGATAACCTTTTGTCGAAAAAGGGACCCCGGAGGAGGGATAGACTCATTTGATCCCAAGAAGAAGAAGGGCTCAACCAAAAAGTGAACAGGTTCTCGACACCAGGCCACCACGTTGTATTCAGACTTGGGGAGCCTAATGCACTTCTTCATAGCTACGAACGCTTCTTTTTTGGAACCATTGGTCTATATCAACTACGGTCTTTCTAGTTCGGAGATGAGATCGTAACAGATTTCCTTGCTTAGGAAAGAGTCTAGGAATGTGCTTAGATAGCTCCCCAACATGGTTGCAACCGCAAAGACAACGAAAGGCCCTTAATCCATCCCCGGCAGTTTAGATCTGAATCCGTGAAGCTAATTCCCTTGCATGTTTGCAGTACAGGTGGATGTGGAAATCGGTTCTGTTTGCAATTGAACGGTTCATTTCCATGCGGGAAAGCAATTGGGGTAAGTCGGTACTTTTTGCGTTTAGCTTGGGTTTTGCATGACAGCTTGAAAGTGGCACGTTTAAATCTTGCAGCAGCTTCCATGGGTATACCAATGGAAACTATGGTATATAGATGCTGTCCTGACAGCCACTTCTGCCATGATTTTTCAAACTTATACTTATATTTGGTCATTCTTTCAAGGGGGCACATGCTGGTTGCTGCTTGTGGCTGCTGCTGGCTGCTGCTGGCTGCTGCTTGCTGCTGCTTGCTGCTGCTTGCTGCTGCTTGCTGCTGCTGCTTGCTGCTGCTGCTTGCTGCTGCTGCTTGCTACTGCTTCTTCTTGCCTGCTTCTTGCCCGCTGCTTGCCGGCTGCTTGCTTGCTGCTGCTTGCTGCTGCTTGCTGACCTCGTATAGACCTCGTATCGGACCTCGTATAAATGCACCCTTGTCCACCACAGTTTTTGATATGCAACCCTTCTGTCCAAACTTGACCTGTGAATCCGGAGTTCCAGTATGAATTAAAACACACTGCGCATGAGATTCTGGCAGGAGTAGTCTTGAGAAACGGAGTTCACATGGGGATTTGCTCAGGTGGTTTGGGCAGGTCTGAAGCATCAGTAAAAGAGAAGTGGCTGTCCGCTAGAATTAGCAGAATTATTCCATTAGCGTTCCATGCAGGAAAAGCCTATGAAGACATAGAATTAGCAGAAATATTCCATTAGCGTTCCAGTAGGAACTAACATCTCCAGTAACATTTTGATGTAGATATTTGGCCCCAGCGTTGAAGCGTTACCAATAGGATTTCTGATCCAGGTCCCGCCTTTTCTGACTTCGACGTAACCGGTGCGTTCCATGCAGTTGTACCGACCCCGCGGTGTTTAGTCCTGACTTCCACGGGTGCCTGTATTTCGTGTTGATTTGAACAAAACACTGGAAAGCGATAGGCCCCCCCCCCAAAGAGCGATAACTTATATTTTTGTACCAGGCATAAACAATTGATTTTGACGGCGGCTCATGTGGTGAAACAATTGATCTTCTCCTGAGTGGAGAATAGGTTCCTCCTGTTGCCAACAGCGGTTACTTTTCCCAATCTCAATGAACGTCGTCAAGATGACAACGATCTTGATTGGTGATCTTCATGACAAGACTTGAGGCAACGGCCTTGCTTGTGCCCGTGGATTTGTCTCGCTTGTGGAAGGGTAGCCCCTTTCCACTCGAGCTACTGGGTTTTGCCCCGGCAGACCAAGGTCAATAAAGTAGACCCTCATCTTGCTGCATGCCTCCATGTCCCTCCGTAATGCCCCCCCTGGTCCCCAAGTCCTGGGTTGGAAACATACGCTTTCAGTCGGAAGTACGTAAAAAGAATTTCGAAAAGTTGAAAAGTGGAAAGGCTTCATATTGAATTTCGAAAAGTCAAAAAGCCGAAAAGTCGAAAAGTTGAAAAGTGGAATTCGAAAAGTCGAAAAGTCCCTTCTTTCATTTTCCGAAGCATCGAATATATCAAATCATATGGTTTTTCTGTAGGGAAAGCAGGATCTTATTTCCCTTCTTTCATTTTCGGCAGCATCGAGTAGTTCAAAATAGTTCAAACGATATGTGTTTTCCTTTACTTGTATTAGTGGAAATAAGCATCTTATTTCCTTTTTGTTATTTCCTGAAGCATCCAGCAGTAGACATAATATGTGCTGTTCGTTAAAATTCCATGTGGGGAATAAGCATCGTATTTCCCTTCTTCTATTTCCCGAAACATCGGGTACTGCAAATACGTTTTTTTCTCCTTATATGAGCGGAAATAAGGATCTTATTTTCCTTCTTTCCCGAAGCATGGAATAGTTCAACTAATCATTGTGGGTCTTTTCTTTACGTATATTGAGGGAAATAAGGGTCTTATTTCCCTTCTTTCCCGTAACATGGAGACTGAGTAGTTCAAACACTATGTCTTTTTCTTGGCTTAAAGGGGAAAGAAAGATCTTATTTTCCTTCCTTCCCGAAACATGGAGTAGTTCAACAATATGTCTATTGCTTTTATATATTAGGGGAAATAAGAACGCATTTTCCGGTCTCCACTTCCGGAACCATGGAGCCGTTCAAACATGTTCAAACAATATGTTTTTTCTTGCCTTATTTTAGGAAATAGGCAATAGGCATTTTATTTCCCTGCGTCCATTTCCCGATTCAGGGACTAGTTCAAATAATACGCGTTTTTTCTTCTCTTATCAAGGGCCATCAGGATCTCATCTTCCTTCTTTTGGGAAAAACATCGAGCAAATCAAATGATATCTGTTCTTTCTTGACCTATATTAAGGGAAAAAAGGATCTTATATGATCTTATTTCCCTTCCATTTCCCGAAACACCGCGCAGTGCCCATATTACGTGGGTTCTCTCTGCTTACCTGAGGGGAAGTAAGGACCTCATTTCCCTTTTTTCATTTTCGGCAGCATCCAATATTGATTTGTGTCAGGGGAAAAAAGAATCGTATTTTCCTGTCTTCATTTCCTGAACCATGGAGTCGTTCAAACAATATGTTTTTTTCTTGCCTTATATTAGAAATAGGCATGTTTTTTCCTTGCGGCCATTTCCCGGCACAGGGAGTGGTTCAAATAATCTGTGTTTTTGTCTTGTATCAAGGGAAATAAGGATCTTATCTTCCTTCTTTTCGGGAAACATCCAGCAAATCAAATGATATCTGTTCTTTCTTGACCTATATTAAGGGAAATGAGGATCTTATTTCCCTTCCATTTCCCGAAACATCGCGTAGTGCACATATTATGTGGCTTCTCTCTGCTTGTATGAGGGGAAATAATGACCTTATTTCCGTTCTTTCATTTTCGGCAGGCAGCATTGAGTAGTTCAAATAACATGCGTTTTTTCTTGATTTATATTTGAAGAAATAAAGCTCTTATTTTCTTACTTTCATTTCCCGACGCATGGAATATATAGTTCAACTAATCATTATGGTGTCTTTTCTTTACGTAGATTAAGGGAAATCAGGGTCTTATTTCCCTTCTTTCCCGTAACATTGAGTAGTTCAAAACAATATGTCTTTTCTTGACTTATAGGGGAAATAAGGATTTTACTTTCTTGCTTTCAATTTCCCGAAACATCGATTAGGTCAAATCATATGTTTTTTTTATTTCCTTATGTTAAGGGAAGTAAGGATCTCATTTCCTTGCTTTGAATTTGCCGAAATATCCGGTAGATGAAAAAATGTGTAACTTGCATACCTTGCCGGCACTCAAGTAGGAATGCTATCTGGGCGCGGGTTTGATCGCACTCAAACATGCACATGTATTATCATGTACACACATATATATATATATATAGAAAACATGTATGTGCATGTATGTGTATGTATGTGTATGCATGTGTATGTACGTGCATGTATGCGTATGTATGTGTATGTATGCGTACGTATGTGTATGTATGTGTATGTATGTGTGTGTATGTGCATGTATGTATGCATGCATGCATGTGTGTATGCAAGAATATACCTGCATACAAACCAAGTATATATTATATAGATGCATATACATGTACTAACAAACATAATTTAATATTGACCACATATAATTAATTCATAGAGAAATATGTATATGTAAATTTCTAAATATAAATATAATTTAGATATATGTATATATATACATATATATATATTGTTTTTTTATCAAACATATATAATATAATATATATAGTATAATATATATAATATAATATATATATACATATATCTCAATATATTATTTAAAGCTCTAAATATAGTATATATATAAAAAATACCCTCAACTACTTAAGGTCTGGAATGATTGACCCTCAAGGGTTTTCCTAGGAAGGGTCTGGAATGGTAACGGTTTCACTTTAGACCTTTGGGCCTTGATCACTTCAGACCCACGCAAGTTATGGCGGTAATACCATTCCAGACCTTTGCCTGAATTTTCATTAAACCCTCAAAGAACTTCATCTTAGACCTTTTGAACCTTGATGGCTTATGTTGCTATGTTGGGCTTATGTTGGGCCACCATCATTTTTCTGCACTTCTTTTTTTGAAGCAACTGGTTTCTCGGGAAACTGTATGAAACTGTCAGATCTTCAAGAGCCAGAGTGACACTCCTATGTGTGTAAACATGATGGTATATAATATATAATATATCTTTGGGTTTTTTTACTATTCTCCAGGACCTTTCCCCGAATCACAGGGTGGAATAGAGTCCCCAAAGACCAGTTCAGACCCATGCCTGCTTTGGACTCGGTGGAGAGACCATCACCTGCAGCGAGGAAGTCAAGGTGCAACTACAACAAAGCCATTGCATTCAAACAGCAACTGCCAGAACCGCAATCTAGTAAAAGAAAATTATCAGGTTTTGTCCCTAGGTCTTTCCTTTTCTTCCAGGACCCAAAACAAAGGCATGACACCGCACAAAGTCTCCAGCCACCAGTTCAGACCCACCCATGTAAAGAACATGCTCTGCACAGCTGAGATAACCAGTCTAAACTGTGATGAAACCATTTGTCCCAGCATATTGGTGTAAAATCCAATGAACCAAATGTAAACATGATCTACTATGTGTGTAAACATGATGGCACATGTTGAATCACATGTTGCATAGAGGAAAAAAGGTCTAGAGTGAAGTTACCAACTCAGCTTTCTATGTTAACTTGACGGCGAAAAACCATGGAAGACCTTTCCTAACACGCCGGGCCAAAAGGTCTACACTGAATCTTGATAAACCTAGACAACCCTTGGCTAACTTCATGAAAGACCCCAAGATGTAGGGTCTGAAGTCAAATCCTGAGGTCCCTGGGAAGTAGTTGCAGGTATTTAAAAAAATGTAAACATTATTATGCATATAATGTAATATATATAAATATCTATCTATTACTTTTCATGTATCAAGTGTTGTACAATAAAATATTGTATGTTAAAATATATATATTAAATATTAAAAACTATATATTATATATGATTAATATATATATATAATAGATATAAAATTATATAGTATAACTTGTGTTTAGTATTTATAACACTTCAAAGGTTTTAATATATATATATTTATTTGTTTTATTTTTTATTTTGTAAGTATTTTTTTGAAATATGATATCTAAAATGTGATACGTGATATATTGAACATTTTGTATGTTATATTAAATATTACAATACATATTATTTATGGTTTTTCTTGACTGATGGCGGTGGAGAGAGAGAGAGATATGTCTTTTTTGATATATAAAAAATAATATTGAATATTACATATTGCATATTATCATAATTTTATTTTATATATATATATTCCTATTTAGGTATATGTGCACATGTTTAAAACATATGAAATATGTATATCTATGTTTGTTAGCTGTATAGCTGTGTATACTTGTATATTTTTTTAATAAATAAATGTGTCTATAAATAATTGCAAATAGATAAATGAATATCTATATGTATATATATGTGCGTCGGGGCACACACACATATATATATATATGTGCATACGTAAATATGTGTATATATATATATGTATATACGCGTAAATAGATATAGATATGCGTGTATATTTTTATATTTATATATATATATATACGTTTTCGTTTATATATATATACACATGTACACGTACATGTATACATAAATCTCCGTATATACATATATAAATATATTTCTACCTCGCCATTGCCAATTGCCATCTGTCAAACTCCGGCGACAGTGGTGCTGACATGCATATATATATAGAACTATATATATCTGTATATGAATAATATGATTAAATATGTATTTTGTATTTGGATGTTTCTGGGATTCAAGCACAACATGTGTTTGCGTGGAGGCATGTTTTCACTTTTTGACTTTTGTTTTTTTTGCTGGATGCGTCTTTATCGGGGCAAGTTCTTCCATTGTAAAGGCAGACAACAGTTTTGAGAAAGAAAAGCTAAAAGTCGAAGAAGCCACAGGAAAATTCGAAAAGTAGAAAGTTGAAAAGTGAAAAGGCTTCATTGTCAATTTCGAAAAGTCAAAAAGTCAAAAAGTGGAACGGTGTCGTTTTCAATTTCGAAAAGTTGAAAAGTAAACAGTTTCATTTTAATTTCGAAAAAACGAAAAGTCAAAAAGTTAAAAAATGCAACGGTGTCATTTTCATTTTCGAAAAGTCGAAAAGTTGAAAAGTAAAAAGGTTTCATTTTTAATTTCGAAAAATCGAAAAGTATACTTTTTGATTTTTCACTTGTTGATTTTTTGAAATTTGTCGGATGTCTTTCCAATTGAGCATGCGCAGCTCTTTTTTCCAGCTTAGCCCAAATCCCCCCCTGTCCCCTAAAAGTAAACCCTCTAAGGCCCTAAATGGTTGTTTTTCTATATAAAGGAATGTTGCCCGTGTATGCCTGTGTGCATTATGTTACTGCATGCCAAGTCTCCCCCATGTCCCCTAAAAGTAGGCCCTAAATGCTGGTGTTGTACGTAAAGGTATGTTTAGGTTAATCTGGGCGCCAGTGAGTCGTTTCTATGGGCGCAAGTGAGGCTGGTCCCTCATGATAAGACGGTGGTGAAACCATCCTCATGATTTGTACAGGTGCTCAGAAGCATTGCGGTAGATTGCCGTTTTCTTGCACACCGAGGTACCTTGCCCTTTGGCGATTTTTCATTCTGACCTTTGCCGTTGTGGACGCAAACATCAACGAATGCATCAATTGCGAACTGGGATCACAGGCACGTGGGTATTTTAAGGGCTGACGCCCCTCGTCGGCTCCGCCGGATTTCTCGACCTTCCATTTCATCGCAGTGTGGGCTTGAAAGCTTTGGATGGGGACCTGCTTCAGAAATATATTCCTTATGTTTTTTGAAAAAAGTTCATGGCAAGGGTTTTTCCCGAAGAACTGCTGCCACTTTCAACTTGTTACTTCGTGTAAAGGCGCCTCTGTAACAGTTTCTGTATGTAAAAAACACTTTGTGTAAAGACTTCTTTGTGTAAAAGCTTCTGTGTGTGAAAGCTTCTCTGTGTAAAACGTCTGTGTAAAGATTTCACTGTGTGTAAAAGCTTCCGTGTGTAAAAACTCTCTGTGTAAAGTGTAAAGGCTTCTCTGTGTAAAAGCTTCTGTGTGTAAACGCGTCTGTGTGTGAAAGCTATATATCTGTGTAAAGACTTCTTTGTGTAACAGCTTCTGTGTGTAAAGGCTCCTAGACGTTTGTGTGCAAAAGCTCCTTAGAGTAAAGACTGCTCCGTGTAAAACCTTCTGTGTGTAAAAAGCTCCTTTGTGTAAAAGACTTCTCTGTGTAAAAGCCCCTGTGTGTGTAAATGCTTTTGTATGTAAAAGCTCCTCTGTGTAAAGGCTTCTCTGTGTAAAAGCTTCTGTGTGCAAACGCGTCTGTGTGTAAAAACTCTCTCTGTCAGGCCTTCTTCGTGTAAAAAGTTCTGTGTGAAAAAGCTCCTAGACGTTTGTGTGCAAAAGCTCCTTGGAGTAAAGACTGCTCTGTGTAAAACCTTCTGTGTGTGAAAAGCTCCTTTGTGTAAGGACTTCTCTGTGTAAAAGCCCCTGTGTGTGTAAAAGCTTGCTGTGTGTAAATGCTTTTGTGTGTAAAAGCGCCTCTGTGTGAAGGCTTCTCTGTGTAAAAGCTTCTGTGTGCAAACGCGTCTGTGTGTAAAAAGCCCTCTGTGTAAAGACTTCTTTGTGTAACAGCTTCTGTGTGTAAAGGCTCCTAGGCGTTTGTGTGCAAAAGCTCCTTAGAGTAAAGACTTCTCTGTGTAAAACCTTCTGTGTGTAAACAGCTCCTGTGTGTAAAGTGTAAAGGCTTCTCTGTGTAAAAGCTTCTGAGTGCAAACGCGTCTGTGTGTAAAAACTCTCTCTGTCAGGCCTTCTTCGTGTAAAGAGTTCTGTGTGAAAAAGCTCCTAGACGTTTGTGTGCAAAAGCTCCTTAGAGTAAAGACTTCTCTGTGGAAAACCTTCTGTGTGTAAAAAGCTCCTTTGTGTAAGGACTTCTCTGTGTAAAAGCCCCTGTGTGTGTGTAAAAGCTTGCGGTGTGTAAATGCTTTTGTGTGTAAAAGCTCCTCTGTGTGAAGGCTTCTCTGTGTAAAAGCTTCTGTGTGCAAACGCGTCTGTGTGTAAAAAGCCCTCTGTGTAAAGACTTCTTTGTGTAACAGCTTCTGTGTGTAAAGGCTCCTAGACGTTTGTGTGCAAAAGCTCCTTGGAGTAAAGACTGCTCGGTGTAAAACCTTCTGTGTGTAAAAAGCTCCTTTGTGTAAAGACTTCTCTGTGTAAAAGCCCCTGTATGTGTAAAAGCTTCTGTGCGACTCCTCCATCCAGCTTTCTTTCGGGTCACGCTGTCGTTCAGTTTCAATCTGCAACATTGTTTCTTGTTGAAGAATGCAAAGAACAGGTGAAAGCATCGCAGGTAAAAAATTGAACATAAACAGCGCACAAAGTGTTGTAATTTACAGCATTTTGCGCTGTCAGATGGCAAGAACCCGCGTAAATACCACAGTTTTAGTCCCCGGAAGTGGCTAAAACACTGTTATTTACAGGGTTTCGTTCACGTCACGATCTTCGATTTTTTGAAAAACGTGTAAATACCAGCATTTTTTGCGTTCATCAACGCAAAAGATCAGTTCAAAAAGGGAAGAAAATGCTGTAATTTACAGTGGTTTGGCGCCGCCACGGGCAAAAAACTGCGTAAATACCAGCGTTTCGGCGTCCAAAAGTTGCCAAAACACCGATATTTACAGTGTTTCGTGCCTTCCACGTTTTCTTGAAATTGCAAAAACCGTGTGAATACCAGCATTTTTTGCGATCAACCCGCCAAAAATGCTGTATTTTACAATGTTTTTTTGCTGTGCTTTCAAAAACACTAGTATTTGCAGTGTTTTGTGCATCTCGGGTCCAAAAAGTATTGGTATTTACAGCATTTTCTGCGTTTTTGCATGGCTCCCGCAAAAGACGTTAAAACGCAAAAATGCTGTAATTTACAGCATTTTGTGCCTTTCGAAAAGCGAAAAATCGTCCGAAAAAGGCGTCAAAACGGCGCTTTTTTCCGATTTTAGGTACCCTCAAAATCCGGAGGGGGGGGGCAATGCTCTTGGAGACGCTTATGAGCGACCCGGATTCCGTCCAAAAACCTCTCCCCCACCCTCCTGAAGGATTCTTGGTGTTTTTCGGGGCCCGGCGTCGGAGGGTCGGCGGTTTGGGGCGCGCCTCACCATAGAGCTCTAGTCGCTCTGGGACGCTCGTAGGGCAAGCCACTCGTGGGGAGCCGGCGGAGCCGAATTTTTCGGGTGTTGTCGGGACCGCCTGTTGGCAGGAAGTGCGCTCCTCGAATCCTTTTGTGATTCGAAGATCGGGTTCAGCAGCTGTTGTGTTGCAGCTGGCAGTAACTGGTGTGGAATTTCCGACTAGGGCCCACCCGACATGAAACGTGCAAGAAGGCCATAGAACGATCCGAGTCATGAACCCTAATCACAGTTCTAGACCCCATAAGCACAGCAGCAGATTCATAGGCTCTGTTGAAGACAATGGGCCCTAGTCAGCTCGACTTACTCCTTCCTTTGGAAGCACAGGACAGAATAGGGCTAGTGACTAGTGACGGTCAAGTGGCTTTTGGAGATTCCAACAGCGCTCCATTCCTGTGCGCAGGCTGCCAGCATCCTGCAGAAACTCGGAAGCACGCTTGATGTCCTTTTGTATTGACGTCATGCTATCATCACATGATGCGGCGTGCAGACATGAAGGTGGGCTGGTTATTCCATGTTATTCCCCCTTCTAAGCAAAGGCCACGGCCAAGCCCGACAATTTTGTTCCAAGTTTGTGTCAAGTCTATGGTTTGAATGTGGCTCCAGAATATGATGCAGTGGCCTAAGCATATGCAAAGAGGGTGTTAGGGAGGGTTGGTTGGGACTTGCTCGGCAACGATTGCCTTCACTTTAGGAAGGACAGCCGCTTGCTTCGCTTGGGCACTGAAGCTAGCGTCGCAACTTCTCAGGTGGGCATAGCGGGCCACGAAGCAACCTGACGATTGCTACACCTCAAACATGCTCAAACTGTAGGTACCAGATGATGGCGATGGAGAGAGAGAGAGAGAGAGAGAGAGAGAGATATTGCAAATGTAGAGACATTTTGCCCCCCTCCACTTTGGACTCATTCATGGACTTCGACAAATTTCAACGACCTACCTGCAGGTCTACCATGAAACGTTAGCAGCAGGGACGGCGCTACTTTCAAGCTCAAACGACGATCCTGATTTTGGAGGGCCATTGATTTCTTGGCAACTCGAACCAGAAATCAGCATGCGACAAGATTCTGCATCCCCTCATTGCAATTGGAGTTGCCGGTTTTAAGTCGCTGAGATTGGAAACATACGCCCATTCTCCAAAGGTGGAGAAGCGTCAGAGTTTTGTGATGTGCTCTGGATCACACTCTGCGCAGCACTTGTGAGACAATTAGTTAGTGAGATTTCCACACATATATATATAACTATAATCAATTATCGAAGGAAGTTTAGAAGTCAAACTTGAGACAATATGGACAGATGAAAAGCAGAGCAGGGAAGAGGCAGAGAGAAGAGAAAGATTAGAAGAAAGAAGAGTACAGTAAGAAGAAAGAAGATGCAGATGCGTGAAAAGGATCCTCCTGCCAATTTCCACTACTAAATGCTATGGCCTAGGTCCCGGAAAGTGAACCAAAAATTTAGTGTGAAATTTCTAGAAACCATTTAGTAGAGAATCATGATTTTTCAAAAAAAAATAAAGTAAACATCTCTAGACCCATGATCCACATTTAGTAGAGAGGTAAAAATGATATGCTAATCATATGATGTCAAATGTTGTTTTTTGGGTAAAACCATTTAGTAGAGATGCCAAAAAATGTTGCAAAATCACAGGAACCATTTTGTAGAGGTTGCGAAGTAGAGTTCATAAAACGGTCACAATGAAATGAGACAAAACTGAAAAACCATTTAGTAGAGATTCCCATTCCGTTGCCCCCGATAGCCGTTTGACCAATCCATGTCCATCAGGATGAATCACGTAAATCCAGATAGTATATGATAATAGATGCTCAAAAACATAAGAAACTTGAAAAATAAATATAAATTTCTAGAATGTCAATGAATATCAAAGATATTCCTGGGTTGAAGTAAATCAACATGATCGGGTATACCGCGATATGAAACAACAGAAGTTGGACAAAGATAGCATCCTTGCGGTATCCTGCCATGCCGCCTCCAGTCTAGCCAAGTGCTGCCTCTACTAAATGGGTGGTCATGGGATCAGTCTATCTAGAACTGTTTGAAACAAAGCCCTGTTGCATCCTTGTGTGCCCTATTATCCCTTACGTGCTATGGAACACCATTTTGTAGTCCCAAAATGTCCAATTCTATCAAGATTTCCCCTGTCTAACCAAGTGCTGCCTTGCCTTTTTTGGGGGCGATGCCAAATCCCTCGCTTGGGTGTTTCTTGCTCGTCGGGTGCTGCCTTTCGTGCTTGGGTTCTTTTGTTGCCTTTTTTGGGGGCGATGCCAAATCCCTCGCTTGGGTGTTTCTTGCTCGTCGTGCTTACTAAATGGATGATCATGGGATCAGTCTATCTAGAACTGTTTGAAACAAAGCCCTGTTGCATCCTTGTGTGCCCTATTATCCCTTACGTGCTATGGAACACCATTTTGTAGTCCCAAAATGTCCAAAATCTGTCAAGATTTCCCCTGTCTAGCCAGTGCTGCCTTGGCTTTTTTTGGGGGCGATGCCAAATCCCTCGCTTGGGTGTTTCTTGCTCGTCGGGTGTTGCCTTTCGTGTTTTTTGCCTTTTTTGGGGGGCGATGCCAAATCCTTCGCTTGGGTGTTTCTTGCTCGTCAGGTGCTGCCTTTCGTGCTTGGGTTCTTTTTATTGCCTTTTTTGGGGGCGATGCCAAATCCCTCGCTTGGGTGTTTCTTGCTCGTCGGGTGCTGCCTTTCGTGTTTGGGTTCTTTTGTTGCCTTTTTTGGGGGCGATGCCAAATCCCTCGCTTGGGTGTTTCTTGCTCGTCGGGTGCTTACTAAATGGATGGTCATGGGATCAGTCTATCTAGAACTGTTTGAAGCAAAGCCCTGTTGCATCCTTGTGTGCACTATTATCCCTTACGTGCTATGGAACACCATTTTGTAGTCCCAAAATGTCCAAAATCTGTCAAGATTTCCCCTGTCTAGCCAGTGCGGCCTTGGCTTTTTTTGGGGGTGATGCCAAATCCCTCGCTTGGGTGTTTCTTGCTCGTCGGGTGTTGCCTTTCGTGTTTTTTTTTTGCCTTTTTTGGGGGGCGATGCCAAATCCTTCGCTTGGGTGTTTCTTGCTCGTCGGGTGCTGCCTTTCGTGTTTGGGTTCTTTTTTGCCTTTTTTGGGGGCGATGCCAAATGGGTGGCTCCTTTTTTGGCCTTTTTTGTGGGCGATGCCAAATCCCTCGCTTGGGTGTTTCTTGCTCGTCGGGTGCTTACTAAATGGATGGTCATGGGATCAGTCTATCTAGAATTATTTGAAATAAAGCCCTGTTGCATCCTTGTGTGCCCTATTATCCCTTACGTACGTGCTATGGAACACCATTTTGTAGTCCAAAAATATCCAAAATCTGTCAAGATTTCCCCGTCTAGCCAAGTGCTGCCTTGCCTTTTTTGGGGGCGATGCCGAATCCCTCGCTTGGGTGTTTCTTGCTCGTCGGGTGCTGCCTTTCGTGCTTGGGTTCTTTTGTTGCCTTTTTTGGGGGCGATGCCAAATCCCTCGCTTGGGTATTTCTTGCTCGTCGGGTGCTGCCTTTCGTGTTGGGGTTCTTTTTTGGCCTTTTTTGGGGACGATGCCAAATCCCTCGCTTGGGTGTTTCTTGCTCGTCGGGTGCTTACTAAATGGATGGTCATGGGATCAGTCTATTTAGAATTATTTGAAACAAAGCCCTGTTGCATCCTTGTGTACCCTATTATCCCTTACGTGCTATGGAACACCATTTTGTAGTCCCAAAATGTCCAAAATCTGTCAAGATTTCCCCGTCTAGCCAAGTGCTGCCTTGCCTTTTTTGGGGGCGATGCCAAATCCCTCGCTTGGGTGTTTCTTGCTCGTCGGGTGCTGCCTTTCGTGTTTGTTTTTTTTTGCCTTTTTTGGGGGGCGATGCCAAATCCCTCGCTTGGGTGTTTCTTGCTCGTCGGGTGCTGCCTTTCGTGCTTGGGTTCTTTTGTTGCCTTTTTTTGGGGCGATGCCAAATCTAAATGGATGGTCATGGGATCAGTCATATGTGTTTCATGTTATTTTCTCTACTAAATGGACCCCGTGTATTTCTCTACTAAATGGCTTTGGGGTTTTGGTCGAGTGATGTTGGTCCCACAACTTGTGTTCAAATGAGTACCTCTACTAAATGGAACAGGGTGTTTGTCTCGAGTCATGTTGGCGTCTTAAGACACTCTGAAAATATATCCAAATTTTGCGCTTCACCTGAACCAGGGGCCCACATTTAGTAGTGAAATTCGATCATGCATGCACATCTATTTAGTAGAGCTTGAGGCTATGCAGGCCGTTTCTTCACTACAAAATGGTTGCACAGCCCCAACCCTTAATTGACAGGGGGTTGATAATTGTTTATACGAACAAACCGTGGAACTTGCCCGGAAGAGCAGCTATATAAAGGTAGCGGAATAGTTTAAACCGTCTTGATATTTTTTTTATTTCTACCTGCTTGTTGCTAGATGGGCAATTTTAGCTCTTGCTTAAGAGGAATATTTTACAAGATTCCTGCTAGGAGGCCCCTGGAATAGGCATAGGCTTCGCGTAAACTTTGCATAGGCACCGCATAGGCTCGGGTGCCCGGACTGACCACCAACCTACGTCCGCAGTAGTCCATATTCGACGCATTGAACCGTCCAGAAATGCCTTTTACCAAGCTAGCGACAATCGAACACGTCGCTTGGCTTGACTCTAGCATAGTGAAAAATTACTAGCTGAATCTTCAGTAATTTATTATGATTTATCTACCAGATGTTTAGTGTGTGCTTTGGGACCTGGTTGCTGGTGCGGCTGCTGTACATGGATATGGCTGCAAGATGTTTATGGGCGCTTTGGAGCCTGGGCGCTCGTGCTGCAAAAATATAAATGGGATTTTGGTCGCGTAGGCAAAAATTCCGTTTCTAACCTTCCAAAAGCAAACAGAAGTGTGACGGCGTAGGCAAAAACATACGTTGTGGCGTCGCTTTATGCGGGCGTTGGGCCTGCGTAGGCACACCTTCAAAGGGATGAGCCGGGTAGGCTCCCACTGTGGCCGCGTAGGCATTGCGTATACAGTGGTATAGGCAACAAAGGAGCAGACGGACCCAGACAACAAAAAAAACACAATTCTTTTGGGAAAAATATATAATTTAAAATTTATGAATTTAATATTTTTACAATTTTAATAATTAAAATTGAAAGAAAAATATATATTATACATAATTTATATAAAAATATTAAATATTAAAAGGAAATTAAAATTATATGTTTTTATTAATATGGATTTTTTTAATTATAATATAATATTAACATATAATATAATATTAAAATATTTTAAATATATTTTAAATATAAATATATTAATGATAAAAAATATATTAATGATAAAAAAATATATTAATAAATAAATATTTTGAATTTGTTAAATGAAATTTAAATAGAAATTTAAAATAATTTTATTATTAAAAGAAAAATAAATATTTCGTATTAAAATATTATATGTAATTTTTTATTATTCGCTTAGTACATCATAATTGTCCGATGTTCGACAACTAAAAATTCACAGCTACTATCCACTATGTGATGCTTTGGGCCACAAACATCCATGGATGGATCGTATAGGTACAAAATAATAGCCGTTATATTATATATTATGTATAGCGATTCATGGACGTTATTTCTTCCCTGGACCTCCGTTATGCGAGAGCCGAAAACCCAAAATATGATTTTAAGAACCAATATTTGCAATATTGTACGCTTCAAGCCCCCTTTTGCACGCGATAACAATCACAAAAAGATTTGACAATTTATATAATTATATTTGATTAATTTTTTATTTGACTTATATTCCTTGAAAATGAAATCGGCAGAGGAAATTCGATTTCAAATCTAAATAATTCCGGAGGTAAATCAAAATCTACATAATTTTAAATATTTATTGGATAAAAATTACAAAATAAATAATTTCCAAATTATTTGATTTTAGGCTTATAAATCCCTAGATCCACAAATCCTGGAAATTAATTATTTCATCGAGATAGGTTATTAAATTCCCTTAGAAATGGGTTTTCCTCCCATCAGTCAGCATTTCAAATCTTCCCATAATTTACAACGGATTTTTCGGTTAATTGATGACTTCAGACATCATTTGGGAGAAAGCCCATCCAAATCTTAACGACCTATCGACGAATAAATATACAAATTCCAATTATTATATATAAAACATAGTTCAAAATCTTTCGAAACAATTTCAAATAAATGGTTTCAAACAAATTCATCTAACTCAGAAAATCTCTGACGATGGTATATATAACGATTGGCAGCATCTTCAAGTACTGACTATCTTCCAAGTTGTAAACATAATATGTATTACCTAATATTCGTTATTTCGCAGCTCAGAAACCCTCTGAGGCTGATAGGTATGCTCGACAATGTCGAGCGATACGACAAAACAATCTCCATAAATATATATTTGTAAATAGTATATCCGGATGTTTCAACCAAAATAGTTGTTTCTTATATCGAATTCAGATTTGAACGTATTATTTTGCAGCAAATTGTCCAGAAAAGATCAATGTAACTACCAAAATTGCCTCAATCCAGCTGAAAGTGTCTCAAATGCAGAAATAAATATATATATATCCCAGGATAGGATTTCTCGCAGCTAAGCACTTCGGCATAACCACAATCAACCACCAGGCAGAAACAAATGTCTCCCACCATAGATATACGGCGCTCCACTAAACACAGTTTTATACCCCGGTATGTACGGTGCAGTCGCTCTTCAAAATCTCTGATTTCCAAAATCATATGCTAAGCAACCCAAGGCTATAATATTTATTATTTATCAGAAAATTCAGTAATGCCATTATAATGGTAGATTTCCTCAGGAGGTAAAAGTTCACTCATACCCCTTCTTGGGCTGATAGTTCATGGCTTGCAAATATATAGCGAGATCCACAGCCTGTGTTGGCGGTTCCTTACATGCTTGTTCGCCGAATTTGGCAAGGATAAAATTCAAATATATTCTTATTTTTTCGTTGTGCTCTGACATAAAAATGACTTTTGCAAAAGTGAGGTTCTCCTTTTTCCATGTGTTTATCGTAATGAGGATACGCCCCCATTTTTCTACTGATTCCACTCCCTTTGGGAGGAAAATTCTTTCTTTTACTTCTCAGGCTCTAATAATTCCTGAGTTTTTCTCAAATTATATTCCAGTGACCACTCTTTATAATCATTTTTATCCTCTTCGGCGAATCCGCGCCGCTTGGATGTATTTAACATACTGCCGCCCGCTCGACTGTCGCCAATCATGGCGATAGATACCCGGTTACGGCGTACTAACAAAGCCTGCATCTCCGCTTCGTCGACTTCTGTCCAGACCTCACTGATATTTCCAGTCTCGATTTTCGAGGAAGCTCCGGACTTGGCCATGGCTCAAACGGCGGGATGGCAGATTATAGTGAAAATATTCAATTATGTGCGCAAGGGGACTCTCAGCCAACAGGTCCCAGGTAAAGGCTGCAAAATTAACCCTCAATTTTCCAATTTACATATGGTACAGAACCCCAAAGCAGAGCCCCGTAAAAATAAAAAACAGAAGACCCACAAACTCAGATGCCAAAAAACGTCCCGCAGGCCTCCTTCCTAGAAACCTTCCCAACCTACATCACTTTCGTGAATTGTGGTTAAAAACACAAAAACAAAATGTTTGTTTGTTTATTTACTTGTTTGTTTGTTTTAGATAAAATTATAAACACATTTCATTGCAAAATAAAGTACAAAACAAATCAAATTAATTGTTTATACCATCACAAACCAAAATAAAATAATTATGTCGCTTCCAGTACTTTCATGACAACTTTGAAAATACCTCTGGTCAAAATTATATTGTATTTCGTCATTTCAGACCAATTTATTTCGTTCATGACAATGTGTTTATCCACGTACTTATATTGCCCGAAATTCTGGTTCATGATCATTACAAACGGGCGAAAATTGGAGGTGAACCCCAAATGTTTATCAATTATTTTTCCAGAAGTTGTTCGAAAGCCTGTTGCACACAAGTGGATTTGTACGTCAAATAAATATCCGGTTTTCCTGAATGTTTCCTTGGTCGAAAACGGATTCCAAATTTCATTCCTCCATAGAAATTCAAATAAATTATAATTACCCAATTTCAAATAAAAGGCCATATCTGGAAAAATTTGATTCCAATCAAAATCCACAAAGATTAATTCATTATTTTCCTTGAAATACCGTAGGGATAATTCTGAAATACATGGTGATGAAATATAAATAAAAACCTTCTTTGGATCTCGATATTAGTTCAAATATTCAGATATTGCCGTCTGAGTATTTTCAGATTCCATGTCTTGTGTAATGTTCATGTAGGGAATTCCCAAATATTTGGTTTCATAAATATAGACCCCCTTCCCCAGTAAATTTCCACAAAAACCATATTTCTCTAATTATGTGTCAGGCTTAATAATAACCCCTCAATTATTTCAAAACCAAGGTACGACCTATGGTACTCAAATGCCGACGTGCCCAAATACTTCGTTAATAAGTTCGAAGCATTATTGGTTCCCTTCAGAAAACTAAGGTACCCTAAGGTACCAGGCTACCACGATTAAAATTGCCCTGTTCCTTGATCCATTCAAGTTTAATTTCCAGATGACGCGATTTCCTTGGTATATCCAGGTTCCTCAGCAATTTCAGAAAGTTCTCATTGTCTGCATATAACACTTCCGATATGTTATCCTTGGAACCTCCCACCCATTTCTTGGCTACGGCTTGCAAAGCGTAAAGTTCTGATTCCATAGTGCAGCATAGGCTAACCAATTGTTGGTGTCGTGACAGTGTTTTAATCAAAAACCCGCGAAAGGTGATAATTCCCTGTTACACCGCGTCTACCTGTATTTGAGAGGGGGTGATATGAAAAGTAGTTGTGTTACAGGGAACGCGGGTAATCATTCAGTGCGAAAGCCGACATGCGACCGGGCCCTTTTCTGCTAACACCAAGCCTTAGACTTGTCAATATGGACGTCATACGCTAGCAAATCATCACTTTGACAAAACGAAGGGGAAATTTCTGTCCAACCGAAACATAGCAAAGCGCCGACGTTCCTTTGCTTCACCCGTTTGCTTGCAAAAGTTAAAGTGACGTGGCAAATGGATGTCGAAAAATCCGAATCGCAAGTCGAATGATGATAATGATGATAATAATAATGATGAGGATGATGACGATGATGTTGATGATGAGACACTGCGAAGGGGCTGCTGCGTAAAGAGACGCACAAGGCATGTGACGAAAATTCATTTTGGGAGGGGGGCATGGAATTGGACATTCAGAGCAGAGCGGAGGTATCTAGATCCGAAAAGCAAGCACCCCACGATGTCCATGGTTATTCATCACTTAGTCCATTTAAATAGCCATTTGGAGGTATATATTGTCAGACACACGCATTGTGCGGGGGAAAAAAAACACGATCAGTGATCAGTGTTAGCACAAACTCCAATGTCTCTTTTTGCGGTACCTATAGATGCTCGAACCTGTCACTTTCATCGCACCGTTGGGTACTTGGAAAATGGATGTCGAAAAATCCGAATTTCAAGTCGAATGATGATGATGATGATGATGATGATGGTGATAATAATGATGAGGATGATGATGGTGATGATCATGGTGATGATAACGACACATTGCGAAGGGGCTGCTGCTGAGTTCCCTTCGAGGGGGAGGAGGGGGGGGTCCCTTTATCCTGGTCGTTCAGGGATAAGGGGTCCAGCCCGCCCCTTTGCTTCGCAAAGTAAAACTCAAGGTAGCCCGCTAGGAGGCTACCTTTCGTGACTTTTCAGTGGAGTGTGTGACGCGTCGGAAAAAGCTATCAATTTGTCTCCCACGGTATCAGTTGGCGGATGGCGAGAGGTCTCGCGAGGCGGCACTTCAGCCGGAATTCTCAGCACAACTCCCTGGTCTTGTATCAGATACCTTAGGACAGCTCTGAGCGCTTTCTCAGTATTCTCATTAGGCTGTGACTGTTGCGTGGTCAATAGGCCAACCCAAACTCTGATATCCTGTCTGGTTTAAGCAAACCTGTCTGGTTTGAGCAAACCATGAGGGCTTGCCTGGTGCTGAATGCCTCAGGCGTGAGCTCTGTTCCCTCTTGATCCAATGTTGAAGTGATATCCGGGGCACTATGGCTTCCCGATTTCAATCCGAAAAATTCAAATGTGGTTTTGAGATAATCCTCTGGCCCGCACAGATGGCTTTGTTACCCTTCTGACGAAAAATTTGTCGTCCCAAAAATTTCAATTAACCTCCACCCCCTTTCGAGCATTACACCAAACCAGTTTTCTTAAGGACAAATTTCTTTCCAATCACTGACAAAATTTCCTCAATGTCTTTCTCGGTCTCAAAAGCAATCAAAATATCATCAACATATAACAAGAACATACAAATCACTCCTGCTTTCAAGCTTCCAATAAGTCCCGTGCGGCTGCGGCAACTTCTACCACGGCTGAGGGTGCAAGAAATTCGCGAGGAGCAGCCGTCTGTAACTGCAAGACTTCGCTTGCAGCGGTATTGAGAGGAAGCGCCAAAAGAAGGCCATTCAAACACTTCATAACCACAAGGCAAATCACCTCTTGCTCCAAACCAAGCTCGCCTGCTTCTGTAAGACTCACTTCGCTTTCCAACACATATGGATGAAATGCTGTGTTGTCACCTCCATGCAGTGAAACTAGATCTGCAATTCCACTCATTGCTGCGCCGGATACTCCTCGCCGGCTCCTGCACAATAGGCTCGGGCCTCGCCCTCTGAGCCGAAACCGTGGCAAATGGCCCTGGAGGATGACAAATCACCAACCTCCTCAAAGAAGGCCCGGCTACTGAAGAACAAAGCTAGATCCTCTCGCTTCTCGGACCTGAGCACCACGTAGAACCGGTTTGGCAAACCGATATTGGGGACGATACATGTCCGCTCTTTGTTGTACCAGCCCACTGTCCAGCCCTCCAAGCTCTCCGAATGCGGTCACTGACAGTGAAGTCACCCACAGGAGAGAACCTAGTAGAGAGCGCAAGCAGAGGAGCAGGACAAGGTTCAAAGCCAGCCTCAATGCTCTGGCGGGTCTCTGCCCCAGGTGTGCTCTGGTCTCGACGTGGTAGCCAACTCCACGATCTTGATCCAACTGAACCAGATCCTGAACCAATGAAGTTGCCCTCTCCTCTCACCCCTCCAACCGAGATGGATGGGCACAGAGTTCAAATTTTGCGGATGGATTTTTCCAATCAAGTTGAAAATCATTTGAAAGAAGTTTCAGACTCAGACCTTTTGGACGTCAAGCTTTTCTCAAGGAGGGCGGGCCCACCCCCTTCGTCGAAGAGGGGCTTGAAGGGGGGGCTTAAGGGGTGGCTTAAGGGGTCATGAAGGGTGCCCCCCCTTCCCCCTGTTACTTATTTTGTTTTACGTGTCTACACAATGCTTTCATGCATGTTGACATGCACACTTAATTCATATCTTTCATGCGCACTCCGCATGGCTCAAGACTAGCAGAATCTTGCGTAGAAAACAAGTGCTGTCGCTCCTGCTTGACACAGGTGTTTATTTAGGTTTCCAGGGCTCCCTCAAAGGGGATAGCTACCTCAAAGTGGTAGCGGAGCCTGTGCCTTCGCCAAGTCTAGATCCGTGTGCCGAACTGCCGTTCTCTGCATACATTCCGTATATCGGACTTGCGGAGGCAACCTGTAGGTCAAATTAGAGTAGCTGCCATGGTCTTAATCCACAACATGGATTCAGATGAAGAACAACTCCAGATTGTCTCTTATGAAGAGCCGGAAGCATATGCCGCCACCAGTCATTCCGAAAACCGGATGGGCATCAAAATGACACCGAAGGTTCCACCCCAATTTGATGGCCAATCTAGCTGGTTTGAATATGAAGATTTAATTGATGACTGGTTAGGGATCTGTAACATTGGATGCAGATAAGCACGGACCATCATTAAAGAATGCCCTCATTGGTTCCGCTTCTTTTTATAAGTCGATGCTCGATAATGCCTTACTCCGAGATCCGGATCGTGGCCTCTCTCATTTCAAGGACACATTGAGACCATACTTCGTGAAGGGAGTAAATCATGTGTTCCTTTGGCGATTCCTTCAGATGTTTCGCACATATCGAGGCCAGAGTGAATTCGTGCACTGGATAGGGCGATTTGAGATCGCACAGAAGCGTTTGTTGGCTTCTTAATCCGATCTGCTGGACATATCCGATCTTCCCGAAGCAGGCACTTCGGCATTTACGGCAGCACTCACAGATGAGCAAAGACTGCACTATAATGGAATAGTATCAGATGAAGATAAGCTAGCTTATCAACAAACACTGAGAGAACAGACCATAACCAATAGAAGGACCAGACATGCACAGCAGTTTCCATTGTCAGACAATTTGATGTCACTGATTTTCCTAGTTCAAGCAGACCTCAACGAGCAACAACGTGAGCGTTTTGTCTCGTCAATGAACATCCGTCAGATTGCAATGCCTCAGTATACCTATCTCCAGGTGAAACAGCTGTTCTTAGAACTTTTTGCCGTTTCTCGCACAGGTTTTGCCGACCCAAACATCACGCACCGCAAGCGGTCCAACTTCTACGTCATCGACGAGGGCGAGACCGAAGAAGGTGAGTACGGATTTTGGGTCTTCGATGAAGAGACGGAAGGTTTCACAGGTCTGTACACGGAGAACGAGTTCTGGGTTCTCAGCGCCAAGGGTTCATACTCTAAGCTCCTTGAAGCCCCCCTTGAAGCCCCCCTTGAAGCCCCCCTTGAAGCCCCTCCTTAAGCCCCCCCTTAAGCCCCCCCCTTAAGCCTCCTTGAAGCCCCCTTTGAAGCTCCCTTGAAGCCCCCTTGAAGCTCCCTTGAAGCCCCGCCTTGAAGCCCCCCCTTGAAGCCCCGCCTTGAAGCCCCTTGAAGCCCCCTTAAGCTCCCCCAAGAAGGCCGACCAGAGCTCATCAAAAATGATGGTGGAAAAATGCTAGTGTCAATCGTCTTGGACCGACCGCTTGATGAGGCCAAGGCACTAGTTGAAGACCCGGATAGACTCATCTCGGAAATTACGGCAATACTTGAAAGCAACCAATCCCACCCATTGCTTGACCAAATGGTAAATCCCGTGCAAGAGATGATATGCCTATAGCGACTTCACTGCAGCCTCCTCATCGAGCGGATTCGGTCCCCCACGAAGAGCCGTACAAGCAGAAGTACCACAAGATCGGTTTGTAGCGTGATACTCAAAGCTGCGATTGCCCATGTGGGAGACCCACGGCTGGTAATACCCGGATATGGCCCATGCTCCCTTATTCTTCCCCCTCCAACCCTAACCAAAAAAAACCGCCGGCCAACATGGGAGACCCATGACTGGTCTGTTGCACCGTGCAACGCGAGCTACGTTCTAGATGGCTTCCACCTCGTCCCACTGTTGGTTCTGTTGTGTTCTTGGTTTTCTGTTGGGGGTGGGGCTGTGTTTGGTGGTAGTAGACTAGGACGATGTAAAAGTACATCTCGCGATGGCACCTGTCGCTGTTATGCTCAATCTGCGCGCTGATGCACTGACACGCAACTCAGAGCAGCCCACTGCCTGTCACCAACTGTTGCTACAGCTGTCCAATTGACATAGCCTACCCCTGCTGACATATCCAGAATGGAACCAGCTGCGCTTTACCGCATGGCCAAATCAATTTGCCCAGCTGACATTGTGCCAAGTTACAGGCAAAGAAATTGGGATTGCCACCAAGCTTTTAGAAAAAGCGTGCCATAATCTCCGGGGCATCCCAGAAGTTCCGCCCCAGCGGATCCCAACGCCAATTGCATCAACTTATTTTTGTCCGAGCCCGTTGCCTTTCGGCGGGTCTACGGTCTTGAGGCTTACTCGCGGACCAGCGGGGAATCGAACCGCCACCGGAAGTCTGTCAGCACCACAAGAGTGATGCCCTACCAACTTCACCACGAGGATGACTGGTGTGCTTTGCATCAACTTAGTTGCATTCTGGATGCACTATCTCAGCAAGCTATGAAGTCAGTGAAACACAGAAAGCTCTCTTGTTTGACAGTACTGCCCCGTACCGAAACGGACCCTACTCTCCACGATGACCTTCATGAGCACTAGAAATCCTCTTCGATGTTGAACAGTTCATAGGCATCTGAAACGTATCAGAAGAGATGATGACATTGCATCACCTCTGGGATTGGTATGGCAAAGGAAAACAAGAGCGAACAAAAACACGAAAATGCCATACAGCAATCTGTGAGCCAGGAAGCAACAAAGGCACAATGCGGGAACCGAGACTCCGCCGCGCGGGCAACATTCTCACAGATTCTTCGACACAATCCAAATGCCATGTGGCAAAAGGAGTTGAAGTTGAACATAGTGAAACGTGGTGTGAAAACGGATCTAAGGTAAAACGACAGAAACATGTCGGCGCTCAGAGGCCACTCAGATTCCTCTTAGGTGTGCTTTGTCTATCACCTTTTTTTTGTCCGAGCCCATTGCCTTTCGGCGCGTCTACGGTCTTGAGTCTTACTCGCGGACCAGCGGGGAATCGAACCGCCACCGGAAGTCTGTCAGCACCACAAGAGTGATGCCCTACCAACTTCACCACGAGGATGACTGGTGTGCTTTGTCTATCACCAGCTGATCACCGGCCGCGCTGTTTTTGGGTTTGTTTTTTTTTGTTGTTTTGTGTTGGTTGGTTCCTGCACGGTGGCAGCTCAATGGATTATGTACCGATCCTTATTCACCCATGCACGGACAGCTGTTTGCAGCGGTGATTACCAACGTGGGAGACCCACGACTGGTATCAAGCAGCCCACTGCCTGTCACCAACTGTTGCTACAGCTGTCCAATTGACATAGCCTACCCCTGCCAAGTTACAGGCAAAGAAATTGGGACTGCCACCAAATTTTTAGAAAAAGCGTGTCACAATCTCTGGGGCATCCCAGAAGTTCCGCTCCAGCGGATCAACGACCTTGACAATGCTACGACAACTACATCAACTCAGTTGTACCTCAGATAGTTGCACGATCTCTGCGAGCTACAGAGGAGGCCGCACATGCGAAGCCTGATTTCAATTAACTTTCCGGCCCCAGAAATGGAACCTGAAAGCGCACATGTGGTATCAGCTGTCTCCGTTCCCTAGCTCCAATGCGGCGATTGCAATGCAGCACCACCCAGGCAACATTCACCAATCCGTCGCTACTCCGCGCTACTCCGCTACTCCGTGGTATGTTTTAATTCAATTACCCAATGTAATTGACACGATATCGAAACGATGGCGGAGTAAGAAAGCCTTCAATATTTCACCTTTCCACTTCTTTCCCTAAGCAGATTCTTACTCCATCCCGTTTTAAATTAATTAATTAATAACGGGATTGACTAAAAAAATCATAATTCATGTTCTTTCTGGGCTGAAAACTTCGGTAAGAGTCTAGAGGGGCAGGGGGGGCCAACAAGGGGCAGTAAAGTATTCAATGCAATCATTCAAATGGAAGCCGACCGCCTGCGCGAAAACCCACAAACTCCGCAACAGCAAGAAACACTTCAAGCAATCACCTAAGGCTGCAAAAGCCTGATGCGCCTTCTTTCAGCAGCAAACGATCAAACGAAATCATAAAAAGCTACCTTCAACATCCTTCCAACTGGGTTCAAGCAGCAACCGATATGCACCCCGCTTGCCCCAACAAGAAACAAAATCATCTACAAAACAGCTTGCTCCGACGGACCCAATTCTGGGTCCGGAAAAGCTTCTCAAAACCGGCTTCGCTCAAAGTGGCCTCCCTAGTTGCCCTTCCGGTCGCCATAAGCCACAAATCTTCATTGAAACCAAAACGTTGCGCTTCTGCAACCTTGATACAAAAAATTTCAAAAAATGAACTTAAACACGGTCCCAAAAATGGGACCGCCTGGCGGTCCCATTTTTGGGACCGCATGCACAGCTTAGTAGAAGAACAGGAGAAAAGCACTTTCACGGTCCCATTTTTGGGACCGTCTGGCGGTACCAAAAATGAGACCGCAAAATCGCAAAATCCACAGCAAAGGCCGACCCATGCAACAAACAAAAAATGACAACTGCGTTTAGTTAAGCAACAAGCATATAGAGTTGGAACAGAGGAGGCCGCACATGCGAAGCCTGATTTCAATTAACTTTCCGGCCCCAGAAATGGAACCTGAAAGCGCACATGTGGTATCAGCTGTCTCCGTTCCCTAGCTCCAACGCGGCGATTGCAATGCAGCACCACCCAGGCAACATTCACCAATCCGTCGCTACTCCGCGCTACTCCGCTACTCCGTGGTATGTTTTAATTCAATTACCCAATGTAATTGACACGATATCGAAACGATGGCGGAGTAAGAAAGCCTTCAATACGTCACCTTTCCACATCTTTCCCTAAGCAGATTCTTACTCCATCCCGTTTTAAATTAATACTATTAATCGATTTTTTTCTTTCCGTCCAACGCCTTCATGGCTTCCGCCAGGTCGTTACAAACGTTCGATTGCAGCAAAAGATGAATTGAGATTATTGTGCAGGGCTGTCGATAGTCGATAGCCACAAAAATGCTGGTGATGGACCTGTACGCAGTCCAATATGCAATCATAGCAGGAAAACCAAAAACCCAAAACAAAGCCCAAAAACAGAAGCAAACCAACCAAACAAACAACCAAACAAAACAGAACACCAGGAAGTGGGATTGCAACCAGCGATGGGAATTAATGCAAGATGACATCTTCTGTGTCATGACGAAAAGGGCCCCCAACAGGAAGCAAAACAACAAACACGACAAAATCACCAGGGGCCAAATAATGGGTGTCAGAAGCAACAAAGCTCAATGCAGAAACCAGGGATCAGGATCCCCGAGATCACAAAGAGCAGCCGTTCAGGCATGACAATCACCCTGGCACTTTGAAGCAAACACCGACAACGCCGGGTCGCAACGAAAGTGGTGAAAAACTATGTACCGGTGAAACAGAAGGGTGAGACATGAGCTAGTGTGAAAAGACACAAAACTATGGCATTCAGGGCACACTCAGAGTCCGCTCAGTAGTACTTTTCCTAGCATCAGCATCATGATAGCTGCGGTATGCGATGGCACCAATGCACTAGTGCTCTTGCAAGACATCTTCATGATATGGGAGGTTATGCTCATCATCAGTGCGTGGTGATATCTGTGCATTAAGCTCTGCCGATGACGTGCTTGCCCCTTTGGCTGTATGCGGCAGCAGTAGTAGGGCTTTCTACGTTTGGCTTACTTCGTAGCTGGCAGAGATTGTGCAACTATCTAAGATACAGCTAATTTGGCGGAGTTGGCGTATGGAGACTTCCAGGTCAGTGACCCTCTGGGATGGGATATCTTGGATACCTTGAAGCTTCTGACATGCCTTGTCGAGCAGTTTGGTGGCAGCATCTACATCACTGGCAGTGACTTGACACAGAGTCAGTTGAGTAATTGACTTTGCGAGGCGATTGACAGCTGCATCTTTCATTGGAGTCGGCTGGGCCATACTGCCAGGCCGAATTGCATGCAGTGTGTTCTGCAGACGTGGAGCAGTTGGGCGGTCCATCTGTAAATCGCCGTGTTGTCAACTCTTCAGAGCCCAGGCATGAGGGAGTGCGCTTGGAAATCATAGTATGGCCGATGAGCATATTGGTTGAAATGGTGTCAAACGGCAACAGATTCCATGGCTTGATGTACTTTGACATCGTCCTACGCTACCGGAAACAACCAAAAACGGTAAAAAGATGCCCCTTAAAAAAGTAACTACAATCCCCTCCCCCTTCTTCTCCACTCATGCTTACAAAGGCAAGCTTACCACCTCGTTAGTTACTAAAGCAATGTCTGTGAAAAACGCAAACCCAAGTACACCTCTCGTGTACCCAAATCAACGCTTTCGTTAGATCACTACGCCAGAAGTGAACACCTACTGTGTTCGCAACTCCGCAGTTACTTACTTCCCTACAAAGTCAAAGAAAGGAACTTGTTCCACCCCGACTCCTAAGTGCACGTCAGACTCCCTCTTTTCTCTCCAGACGCCACACAACAGGACAGGTCAACAAGATCCAGGGCAGGCACACGGCCACAAACCCAAAGGGAAGCAACAAAGTCCAAGTGTGGCTACTGTTTCCAATGCCCTAAGTGATACTGCAGTTCAGTTCGCTTCGGAACATTCGACACCACTCCCTTGAGCCGATGTCTCAACTGGGAAACTCGATTCCAGGTTTCCAACACACAACCTTCCCTTAAAGGTTGTTGAAACAATTCCGAACTGCTATGATATACAAATCACCTAGTCACAAAAACATCAGAAACATCTCCAAAAGTTCTCAAATCAAACTGGTTCTCATTCAAACGCAAGTAACCAGCTAGCCGGTGTTACTAGTCTCTACCAAACGTCTAGACTAGTCACACGGCTAGTTAAGAACGAAATGTTCCAGTCAAATTCCTATACAAAATCCTCTCGCAATACAGAGCAACATAGGAACCTCATGTTCCATCTCCAAAACAGTCTTTCACATAGAGATGTGTTCTCATAGTTCCAAACTACCAAGGAGAATAGAATACTCTGTTCGACTTCCTAGCCAATATCCAGTCGTAAACAGTCATAGCGCTAACATAGTTCGCTTACTGTCACAACCAAAAGTCAGCAGCAAGTCAGAGGCATAAAGATCATAATACAGCTTTCCAGATCAAGCACCCAGAGGCTAATCCAGATCCGTAGGCATTGTCCTCACAATGCCGGAGTATCTCACATACTCAAAATGATCTGCTTAACTTTCCAGCCAATGTCCAGTCATAACCAGTCATAGCGCTAAAGTAGTTCGCTTACTGTAGTAACCAAACGTCAGCTGTAGGCCACAGATGCAAAGATCACAAAGTAGACTTCCAGATCAAATATCCAGAGGCCAAGGAAGATACGTAGGCATTGTCCTCACAATACCAGAGTATCTCAAATAAGGTACGTAGGCATTGTCCTCACAATGCCGGAGTACCTCAAATAAGATACGTAGGCATTGTCCTCACAATGCCAAGGTATCTCAAGTACTCGCAAGTGGCAACAAAACAGGCTTCATCAACATCTCAGATGTACGAAGCCATGTCAAGAATCGAGATGGATGATCCAAAAGAACATCTCAGTCGGATTCATACACCTCTAAGAGGTCAAAGAGCTTCCGAAATCGATGGAGTCATAACATCCCGACTCAACTGCATAGCGAATGCTTCTGGAAGCATTCGCTTCGAATCATAAAGCCAAATAAGGCTTCACACTGTACACAAAGTGTCCTGAACTTCATGTAGATTCACTCAGATTCATAGATCGATATCTCGAACCAACTCCTGCAATCTCAAATACTACAAAGTAATATCGAAACCGCTCGATTCGACTGTAGACATCTTCCATAGTCCAGCTTCACCACTGAAGGCTCAATGAAAGTCAGGTCGCTCCAATGCCAAGTTGCACCCACAAGGGTCCAAACTTCCACACCCCCTTTCGACATGACATTCATTTCTCTCTCTATACATACTCAGAGGTATATCCAGTATGAACTTCGCCATACCTTCAAGGTCACACTCATAGAATACATCGTATTCGTCAGGAGACTTCGATGCTCTAACCACCTCAACAGGAAAACGAAGTATAAACTCTTCTGATGCATTCGAAGTTTCTAAAAAAATATATAACTGTCTTCGAAAATCAACTGATCCTCAAGAGATAGACGGTTGTTCCTCCAACACTTCGCTCACCTTAAATAAACAGTCCATCCATACCCACAACCATCGCCAATGCTGATGTCAGCAATACTCCATAGACGTCTCCATGGGCACAGCTCCCATCAATCCTCAACCAGTCAACATCACCAGCTCAGAATCCATCAACTGATCAAAGAGACCATGGCGTCAATTCACGATCAACTACAGTGCTGTTTGTGGATCCCTAGAACAAACAACAAACACCAACAACACACACGAGAACCAAGACGGAGACAGACGAAGCACTGTCGGAGTCAACACACAACCAAGGCCGACTGTTTCAGCTAATCCGCATCCTCCAATGGAAGATAAACGCGTCAGACAAGCAAAACTGTCATCAGCCTCAACTACTCACAGTCCAAAACCATATTCGTGGTATCAAAGTTTTGAACACGAATACATTGATGCCCCAGGCAAACTCGGTCTCAGACAAGCTATAGACTAGATACACTAAGCTTGGAACACCTTAGATACCAAGCGTTCTAAGTTTCGGGCACGCTAGGCATGAGGTGCACTAAGCTCAGGGCAAACTTCCAAGGCTGGACCTTGTCCCCCTTTTGAGATAAAGTCCGTCTAAAAACGGCCAAGCCCCATCTGGCATTCATTCTGACAATGATGTATTATGTAGATATATAAACGTGCGTATGTAACGGGTTACGTCGCATCGCCAGGGGTATAAGTAGAAACAGAAACAAATATCCATATTCATAAAAACGCGTAAATCAAACTGCAGCACGGGACATGAAAACATGAAATCAAACTCATGAATCTGAATGGAAGTCAGAATGGCGCTCACTCTTCTTTTTTTTTCTGACACGCTGGGGATTCACAGTCGGTATTGGAAAGGGCAACGTGTTGCTTTCACCCAACCGGGTTTGTTGTTCGATCCCGGTTTTCTTTGGTCATGGGTTTTTGTAACCTTTCGAGTTTTCTGTTCATCTCGAAAGTTTTTTGCTTCGCAAGCATAGCTTGAGTGGTATGCTATGCTTTCTCGGTCGTCGCCCCCTGGGTGGGATGCTAGAGGCATCTGAAAGGGTGGGCTGAAAACGAAAAACCCTTGAGATTTGGATGGCTACACGTATTGCCAGTGAAACTGAAACAGTAAATGATGAACTGAACTCACTTGATGGTTCACAGGTATCTGTCTTTGAAAACAACTGATTCTGTAAATGAGTTCGAGTTTTGATTTGCCAGTTGTTTGAAGAATTGTTTCTGCCATAAAACACAAGCTGAATTTGTTTATATTCAAGCTCTGTTGGTTTGCTGCACAGTTCACGCGTTATGCATAAGTATGGATTGTGGATCTATACTTTCATGTTTGTATATATACGCACAGGTACGGATTGTGCAATAGTTTGGTTCTTGGTTTCCTGACAGGTTCAGGTTGTTAACCAGAAAGGGCTTACGCTTCGAAACTACGCTGTCCTATTTTTAGACACTGCGATCACTTCGTGAGAGCACTCGTCTAAAAACGGCCAAGCCCCATCTGGCATTCATTCTGACAATGATGTATTATGTAGATATATAAACGTGCGTATGTAACGGGTTACGTCGCATCGCCAGGGGTATAAGTAGAAACAGAACCAAATATCCATATTCATAAAAACGCGTAAATCAAACTGCAGCACGGGACATGAAAACATGAAATCAAACTCATGAATCTGAATAGAAGTCAGAATGGCGCTCACTCTTCTTTTTTTTTCTGACACGCTGGGGATTCACAGTCGGTATTGGAAAGGGCAACGTGTTGCTTTCACCCAACCGGGTTTGTTGTTCGATCCCGGTTTTCTTTGGTCATGGGTTTTTGTAACCTTTCGAGTTTTCTGTTCATCTCGAAAGTTTTTTGCTTCGCAAGCATAGCTTGAGTGGTATGCTATGCTTTCTCGGTCGTCGCCCCCCTTTGTTTTGAGAAAGCTCTAACTAGCTGGCACTGGCGGTGAACCTCCTTGCTTTGGAAAGAGGTCGCCAACTGCGGTCAGCAAGTCTCGAGAAAGAGCCTCTACCGACTGTAAGATTTTTTCTCCCAGCTTTATAGGTAGTTGATCATGAGTTGCACCAAAAAGTTTTGCGGCAGCTGCACAGTCGCCTCTAGACGGCTTGTCAGAGGGATTCGAATAGGAGCATACCCTTTCAACCCACAGGACTGCCGGGTAATCGATTTCTAGCTGTTGGATTACCCTTGCCATTGCAGTCAAAGTTTGGGCTTGAGCTGACCCTTTGCTTGCTGCGAAACGGGCGGCTTCATTGTCCAACCATGCTATGACTCCTCTGTTCTTGAGTAGGTCTCGATACTCGAAACGGGCGGCCAGATAGGCAAAAAGCTCTATCTGGCAGATGAGTTGCTCTCCGACGGCTTCTGACCAGAGGTGTATCAAGCTGTCAGGCACTTCTATCTCCCTTACAAGTATCTCGTTTTGGTCAGGGTTATACAGCACCAGCCCTGCTGAAGCTTTATGGTCCTCCCAGGCTCCATCTGTGAAAAGTAAGAAAGGGCGTCTCATAGCTCCAGCTGTGAACTTTCGCGGGGGCAATGCGGTGAGAATGTGCTCCGTCAGGTCGCACAACAAGGCAAGCTTTTTGGCCGAGTGAGCTCCTTGTGCTGTGCTCAAAGCTTCGAATTGCCCCAGGACAAATCTTAGAGATCTCGAGGTGAAGAAACCTTGTGCGAAGTTCAGGTGGCCCTGGATCTCGGACGCCTCATTGCGAGAAACCCTTCCTTGTTTCTTTAACTTACGGAGCATCTCAACTATCTTTGGCACCCTTCCTTCCTTGTTGGCTAAGGTGAAACTGCCCAGGTGAAGTTCTTGCAACTTCACAGTTATACCCAGCGCTGCAAACTCACTAGCAAAGTCGGTGGCTTTGACTCCAACTTGCGCATGGTCCCACCCTAGCAAATTCAGCACCAAACTCATGGACTTCGACACTAAACCTGACCCAAATTGCGAACTGAGGGCTGGAAAGTCATCGTAGAAGCAGGTGCAAACAACATGGAGGAAACGGGACAGTATATGGTGTATGGACCTACTTATCCTGTTGAAGGTATACACGGCTGAGGTGGCTCCGAAAGGCAGTCGTGAAGTTGTGTAGTACTTCCATCGATTCTCATGGAAGTACCCCAGGACGCACAGGGACTGCGCCTCTTCGCTCAAAGGCACCTGCTTGTAGGCTTTGCTCAAGTCCAGGGTACGTCCGAGCCAGTGCTGCTTTTTGGCTTCCTCATTGACAGGCCCGGCTAGCATTCCGTCCTGGCACTCTCCGAGGTCTACCCATCCTGTTGCGTGGGCATCCGCTATGGCTAGGAGGGCGCAAGCTAAAACATCCACATCCAAGAGCTCTAGCTTATTCGTTGTGGTGTAGGCGCTGTTCAAGCCGCTACGTCTGCAGTCATCGATGACTCTGACCTTTGGGTTCTCAGCTGTTCCCTGGTGCAGTGCAAAACGCTTATTGAAAAGCCACCTATTCTTCCCAAACCTGGCATCCAACTGTTCTTCTGTAAAAGGGCCTTCTAGGTGACCGAGCTCGACCTCCTCCATAGTGGCCTTGTGAAGCTCTTCATTTTTCATTTCACATTCGTCACCAGAGTGCTTAACTTGCAAGGCCTTGCGTCTCCAAGTCGACGAGGTCAGCAGCTCGTCTTTGGATGCTACTGCGGGCTTCCAGTCAAAAGGAAAAAGTGGCGACGGTTTTGGCTCACCAGTTAACTCAGCTCCTCTTTTCACCACATCTACTATGTCCATGTCCGGGAAACCGGACGCTTTAAGAAGCGTTTCCCACAAGGCAATGCGCTTAGAGCTGAGGACCTCTTTGACTGACGGTGGGCAGTTCGCTTTCGTTTTGCACTCTTCTTGCTCCAAGTCTTTTGCCATCGCTCTGATGGTAACCACTGCTTTCATTCTGCTCTTTGCCAAGTCTACTGGGTCCATAGTCAGATTGTCGAATAAAGCAACTTTGAGGGGGTCTGGAAGGACCTTCTGCGGTGACATTGGGTGGTCAATCTCTGTGGCTGCTTTCAGAAAGTCTTGTGGCTCCTGCTGGACTCCGACTCTGTAGGTTCTTTTAGCTCTTGTTTACGTGCTGTTGGCTTTCAAGTTGTGCATGGCTTGGCTGATCTTGGTCTTGCTGCTGCTGGCTCTCGGTGTTTTCCCCCGTGACATGAGAGGCAAGGCATTTATGGTTAGGCTGTGTCGGTTCTTGGTTCAGCTCAAGGAAAGCTGAAAACTCAGGCACCAGCGGCGGAGCTTGTTTGACATGGTGTCCTAAAATGCGCCTGGAAGTGGACGACGTTGTAGACGTACATGGTGGCCTTGGTAATTTCACTGCCTCGGCTAACAAGTCTGCCATGCGCTGGCAGAGAAGGTGCGGATACTCTGCTTCCGCGGCTGTATCATAGTGCAGTGAGTTGCCAATTCTGGTTATTCCCCAAGGCGCATGTTGGTGTTGTCCGTCACATGGTGCCATCAGCGTTGTGTACAGACCTGGTGTCGCCAATAGGCGTGTGTTTTTGGCTCTGCTGCCTCCATGCATGCACATGTGAAAAGTCACCCTATCCAGTTCCTCAAACCAACGCAAAAAGTCTGTGTCCTCGTACTCTTTGACCAACAAGGTTAGGACTCCCCACAGCCAGCTGCGTTCTGGGTTTTCTATGGAAACCCGTATTCCATTCTTCCAACACAGGTACAGCATTCTGACACCCCATCTATATAGGTCATTGGCTATATTCACTTTGAGTGCTTGGGTGCCAGTTAGAGTTGGAAAACCTAACAAATTGTTGGCATCTCGTAGTGGTGGAGGATCATGAAATTGCGCCCGTAAATGCGGTGGGAGCGGTTTGTCCCGGGCACGGCTGCATGTCCCGCATGGGAGACCTAGGTGCACTGCTGCTGGTTTGGTCTGGCTGACCATTGACTCTACTAAGGCTTGGTTTTTGGCATCCTGCAGGTCTAGGCAAACTGTGGACACTGCCGTCTTATGCGTGCTGAACTCATGGTCAACTGGAAAAACTGAAAAACCCCTCTTTCTCATGGCTGCTGAAAGGTGCCCTGATCCAGAGAAAAGCTCCACGAAGTAAGGTGAATTAGATTTGCACGGTGATACTGTATTTGGCACAGCCGGTTTTCAGATTGTTGTGCACTCCACGGCGGAGTGGCTTTTATGGCACTGCTTCTTCCAACACACATGAAAACCATACTGACATCGTTTGCCAGGCTTCACATTGCCTCTGCACGTTCCTATGTTGTACTTCATGCAGATTGGCTTCGGCGGGTCTCCAAACTTGATCTCGCAGTTCTCCGGGATGGTAATTTTACCTTTCTGCTTTCCTTTTCCTTTCCCTTTGGCCGTCTTGGCTTCAAAGTCTTTGATCACCGGCTTGGGCGATGCGCCGGCTGCATTGGGCTGCGGTTTTGGAGCTGCTGTGCTTGGTGCTGAGGAAGGCATAGGCATGATGTGGTACTGAATCTCGGGGTGTAAGGACCATTTTTCAATCGCATCATCAACTGGTTTTCGGAGTCCATTTCCTTGCACCTGCGCTCGTGTTTCCTCAGCCACCCTTAACCAGAGAGCCTTGTCAGCCCGGAGCAGCTGGTCATGGTTGACATACCGGTATCCGTGTGGTGGCTCTTGCTGTAGCTTTTCAAAAAGTAAGTTCGACCACTTTTCCAAAATTAAATAGGATGCCACTCCTGCCATATCATAAGCCAGTGCTCGCCTCTGCATTGCTGTCCGAAGGCGAAGGTCGCCTGTCAATGAGCATTGGGCTATCTCTTGTTTCTTGGTGATCTTGATGTTGCCTGTTGAGTCGAAGGTGATGCTGGGAGTGCTCTTTTCTGCCAAAACCTCTTGCTCTCTGCTGTTGCATGCGGTGAGCTCGATGTAACGCAAACTGTTTTCTTCCCACTGTTGGACTGCCTTGTCGATGAGCTGGTGCGAGGGTTCCAACTGTTGAGTTATCAAAAGGCCCGGTAGCCTCGACTTCAGTTGGTTTACCCTCTCAACTTTCTCAGCTAAGGGCAAGACTTTCGTCTCCGAGTGCTCAGTGCGTTCTACTTTCTGTCTCAGGTCTTGTAGGCATAGCGCATGACTCTCGAAAAAGAGCCTTCTAAATTTTGCAAGGTCATTCGGAGCTTCTCCCAAGGCCGCTTCTAAGAAGGCAACTAGAGGCTTTTCGTCTTGTTGTCCCGGCTGATACTGGCTGCAAAATGCATACTTTGCGAAGGTGTCCACCCCAGCCAACTCCAGAGCATCTACCTCCTGAGCTGTGAAATCAATTTGAAGGGCCCTTTGCTGAAACGCCACCTTGCTGTCCAGAGCCATCAGGGTTGGACAATCGCTGGCGCTGAAAAGGAAGGTTTTTAGTATACATTTATAAGGTGCCAAGTTGGATACTACTTGGGTTATCCTTGTATCTCTATGCGTTGGTCCTCATGCCTGCTGTAGTTTGATATTCATCAATATCTGTTTTCATGAACTGACAATGAATGGCTGTATATTCTTCCATGAGTTGTTGACCTCACTCTACCCCGGTTGAGCCTCGTTTAGATGGCTATGTGGCTGGTGATGTACCGGGTTCTTGGTATCCCAGTATGAGATGCCACTCTGCACACCTTTGGTTACGAGGATGGGGTTGTCGAGAAACTCCGGAAAAGGAATTTTTGGTATTATTATGATATTGTATGCAAGCAAAGAGTACCAATGTTAAACAGTATGTGAAGCTCCTGTTTCAAAGCAAAAACATGTGTTTAGGATTGGAATCCTTACTTTGTATCCACTTCTAAATTTCGGGGATACTCCACTGATGCCCTTATCATTTTTAACTGCAAGAGATCCCGCACTCTGAGGCGTGATTTTTCTGCTGCGCCGCTCTAGGACTGGGTGTGCTTGATCACTGCATTGCATTGGATGCAAAAAGGGGCCGTGGCAGCATCAATGGCATTGGGCTCCACGCTTTTCATATTTATCGTTTTGACCCTTCCACAAGCCAGTCGGTCCGTCTCCTCATCTTGGAGTACATGTATAGTTCCTGTCAACTTGTGCGCCACAAACGTGTACTCATCTGGTCCACCAATTGGCATCCCAGGTCTGTCTGCCAAGTGAAGCTTGGAGTGGATTGAGGCCACTTCTGTGTCTTCGAAGTCTGATTCCAGCGACTCCTCATCTGCATTCTCCTGCAACTCTAAGCGCAACATCCTGCTCAGCCTGGTGGCTCTACTTGCATCGGGGTCCAACTCGTCCTCTACTATCATCTGCAAGACCTTGGCCACCTTGACTTGAAGTAGGAGCTGAGCATCCCTGTTGTAGGTGGTTGCACTCTTCGTCGATGCCTCAATGTGGTGACCAAGCATCGTACGCTCTTCCCTTGTAAAAACATCAGTCATGCCACACCATGTGAGGACCGTGGGCTTGCATGAGTGAGAGCTGAATTGTGCAATGGCGTCTTGGCCTAAGGCCGGCTCCAAAAGCTCCTTCAAAAACAGCGATGCTTCTGCCGTTGTCATTGGGGACACCCCCCAGGTGCCTGCTCTGTCGTTCCAGGATGGCAAAAAGGGCCTTCCCGTGATTTCTTTGATCTCATTCAATGCATTGACAAATGATTCACCCCAGGCGTCGTCGGAGTCAAACTTCCCCAGTGCCGTAAACGGCAATAACCTGGTCTTGTCTTCTTTGCTCTTCGACGTCTTGTGTTTTGAGGACTCGGCCTCCACCAAAACTAACTCTTCATGTCTGTCAACCCAAATATGTTCCAGTCTTGCAAAATCTGACCATCGGGCTGATGCAAAAACACAAAATAACAGTGCTCCCGAAACAGCGGTGCGCAACAAATTGGTGTTGCTGGTGCAAATAATCTCAAGTGTCCTCACCGCTGCAACAGTCAATTGGGGAGCTTGTCTCAGTTTCCGTTTCTCCAGGTACACCGAGTGGGCTGCTCCTTGAACCCTAGGTGATAAAATTGTCTTGCAGCTAGTTTTCCTGAATCTGAGATTTGCCTCAAAGAAGTTCAAGGCTTCCACAACATGGCTGGCTCGTGTTGGGGCAGCATTCTGCTCCCTCAGTGAGCACATGTACGAGTACAGCTGCTGTTCTGTTACGCTCCAAATCGGCGTCTGCTCATTTTCCAGCATCCATCCTGCAAGCGACCAAAGGGATGATGTCCTCTTGAGGATTGTGGCAGTGGCCTTTTTCGCAAAGCAGTCCTTGAGGATCTGAAGCACATCAATTGAATCATCTAACCCTCCAGCTAAATTGCATAAGGCTACCCCAACTTCCGTCCCTTGCAGGTCCAACAAAAGCAAACTCTTGATCTGGTTCAAACATCGACTGAGCTGCTCATCTTCAGGGATGACGCATTTTGATGCCGCAATGCGCTTGACTGCAAACTTGGAGGCTGGACCCACCGGCAATGGAGAGTCTTGCTTGGTCAGGGCTGCAGGTGCCAATGTATCAATAAGGCCTACCACTGGAGGTGTCAAGCCCTTGACCGGTGGCATAGCGGGCATCGGTCCTCCAAAAATGGGTGCCAGAGGTCCTTGCTCCCAAGGCATCTTGATGTCATGGGTTCGGAATCTTTGCATGGCTTCCAGACTGGCAAGTCTTGCAACATTCTGCAATTGCATTGGACTCACATCTTGGCTATCAGTGTTAGATTCCATTGCAGTTTCATCTTGTATCCTCTGTCTCTTGGCACTGGGCATCAAGCAGGGTGCACTGCCAGTTGAAGGTGTCTGCGGTTGAGAGTCCGACCCATCGCCTCCAAACATAGACATGTCGTCACGCTTGGCCTGAGATCTGGCTCTCCATCTCGCTCTGAAACCTTTTGCAGCAGAAACTTCATATCCTGTTGCGGCACTGTACCCCTGCTGCTCTGAAGCAGGTTGCATGGCATCCCCATTTTGTTGATGCTGAAAAACTTGCTCATCAAAGCCAAAATCCGAAAATGAAATCTGCTGGTTAAAATTTTTCATGCCAAGGTCTGGACAACTGGGCTCCGAGACATCGCCAATGCGTCCTGGTGTTGGCCCCTGTGAGTGGGACGCTGCAGCATTGGACATATCAGAATGCATCATCGTCGGAAATGTGAAAAGTAAAACTGGAAATACTGGCAATACTGGGTGTGTCAACCTGCCGCCACGTAAGTGTCACCCTGAGAAGGTTGACTGAGGTCTGGCTGAGCACTATGAGATCTGAGGTCCACACTTCCTGAGGATCTGCCAAGAGGAGCAACAAGGTATGTTGAATGTCCAATGCAGTTCCGGTACCAGTAAAAACAAAATTGATATTTGGATCAGTGATCTGAGATGGCCGACGAGGAAGAGGTCGTCGTGGCATAAATCGTCACTCCAAAGACAACAACCAGGCAAAAACCAGTACAAGTGCAGTCAAAAAACCTGCTGTAGCTGAAATTGCACAAATTGTCCAAGGAAATCCAGATTTCACCGTTGGTTTGAAGGCAATCGGTGCCTCAAGAAGTGTACGGCCACGGTGGACGGCCCGGGCCATCAAAACACTGAAAACGAAAAACCCTTGAGATTTGGATGGCTACACGTATTGCCAGTGAAACTGAAACAGTAAATGATGAACTGAACTCACTTGATGGTTCACAGGTATCTGTCTTTGAAAACAACTGATTCTGTAAATGAGTTCGAGTTTTGATTTGCCAGTTGTTTGAAGAATTGTTTCTGCCATAAAACACAAGCTGAATTTGTTTATATTCAAGCTCTGTTGGTTTGCTGCACAGTTCACGCGTTATGCATAAGTATGGATTGTGGATCTATACTTTCATGTTTGTATATATACGCACAGGTACGGATTGTGCAATAGTTTGGTTCTTGGTTTCCTGACAGGTTCAGGTTGTTAACCAGAAAGGGCTTACGCTTCGAAACTACGCTGTCCTATTTTTAGACATTGCGATCACTTCGTGAGAGCACTCATCAACCTTCAAAAACCTCAAATGAATTCTGGCCATCATAAAAGTTGATCTATTGCATGTTCAAACAAAGAAAACAACTACCTAAGCAAATTCACAACCACTACCTACGAACATGTTCACAACGCCAGGGAAATCCATTCCACTGACATCAAGATCAAATCAATCACAAGACGCTCAAAATCAAAAACAAAACCTTCCAAGGGTTTCCATCAGACGTTTGGCCTGGACCTACTTTGATTCTCCTCAATTAAGAATCAGGTCTGGCCTTGTCATCATTTGGAAAACGGCGGCAGATAAACACAAACCACACTCAACAATGAATCAATCACGATGCACAAGTTCACAACAAATTCACAAACATGCTCAAGTTCACAAACATGCTCAAGTTCACAAGCATGTCCAAGTTCATGACCAAGTTCACAAACATGTCCAAATTCACAAGCAAGTTCAAGTTCAACGCAAACATGACACCATTCCAATCTAGGGCTGATTCATCCCAAGCAATATCAAACCTTGCAGGCTCACCCCCTTTTGCAGTGCAGGAGGTCTGAATCACAGACACAGTCATAGCAATGGTGCACCAGAGTGAACCTCGAGCTAGCCGATACTAGCTATTCTCTCTGGTGCAAAGAAAACTGCTAATCCTTCACAAAAAAATATTCAGGCCTCTCTCAGATGTCATCCCAGGGCGGCACCAGCATCTCTATTGATACACCCGACGACATTGTTGTTGCCCATCGCGCAACATGGCCAGGCCGCCTGGTGCCCAAAGCGATATGAGGGCATTCACTTGGGCGCCCTTGTATGGCGTAGGGGATAACGTGCGGACTTCACCGCTGGTTGCATCTTTCGACATGATAGCCCCTTGCCGTTGGCTTGGCGTCGTCAGCCCAGGATGCATAGACATGGTCGGCCTCTGCTCCCCAGGGTTGATAGGGCAGAAGCCCACAAACAGGGACTCAGGCAGTGCAGGCGGTGTCATCACTCCTGCTGGCATAGTCACTGATGGCGCTGCAGGAGGCGGCACCTGTGGTGGCTGCACATTAGTCGGCAGTCCACATGCCGAGGCTCCTGGGGCTCCATGCACTGGTACTCCGCCTGCAGATGATCCATGTCCAGACGCCCCCCTCGGGGCATGTTCATGCACGGATGATGGAACCGTGTTCCCAGTCATTCCAGCCATACCAGGTGTGGCAGGAGTTCCCACCGGTCCAACTCCGCTTGGAACATTCGGAAGCGGGAAGGATGGGTAACCTTCCATCCTTTCAGGCATCGGCATCCCTGGGGCCGTCGAAGGATCTGGTTCACCCTTTTCTCCGATCACCCGGATGAGATTTCGAAGGAGTCCAGTCACCTCTCCAAGGCCTACCTTGATGGCCTGTTCTATTTTCTCCCCTCGATTTCTCACTTCTTCTTTCACAGAGCCAATGTTATCTTCAAGGGTATTGTTGCCTTTCAGTGACCATTTGGCTATGTGACTGAACTTGTCGAAAGCAGCGAGCAGCTTTTTCACCTCATTGCTTTGATGAGTAACGGTACTACCCATCGCCGTTGCCGCATGTGCATGAAGAGCAAGCTGCTCTTTGATACTTCCCAGGCTTTTCACTAATTCCAGGCGTCCTTCATTGTACCCTTCCATACCTGGTTCAGCTCTGCCCCCATGGTCTTTGAAGCATGCCAGGATACTCTGCGCCAAGGTCTTTGAAGCCATCATCATCGAAATCTCGGGATCCCCAATGGTATCCTCAATGACTTCCTCAGGGTTTGGAGGAACCTCCACATCACGGCCTTCTGCAGCTGGTATTCCAGGGACTTCCAACGCGGCTCCAGGGGCTCCCAACGCTGCTCCAGGGGCTCCCAACGCGGCTCCAGGGGCTCCCAATGCGGCTCGAGCTGGTGATCTCGATCGGTCAGCTCGGTCTCCTTCCGCATCATTGCCACGGAGTTCACCTTCCCCCGGCACACCATGAACGTGAGGTCCACCTTCAGCTGCCATGCTGACTACCCTCTCGAGTCTACGATGCAAGGCTTGGACGACACGGGCAGACAATCCCTGTTGAATGTAGAGCCGCATTCTTCCATTTCCATCATACCAACATGAAAGACATGCCAAACAACACAAGTCACTAAACAACACAAATCATTCACAAGACTGTTTCCCAAAATTCTGGACGCCACCAGCATACCAGGATTTTGCGAACCAGTATCACAAGTTCACCATGCAACACAATCTGGCCTCACTTCCACAGCAGCACAATCAGGGGAAAACCTGACTGTCCTTCTCTCTACAAACCACCAAAACAGTCACCATCCCTAAAACTAACAAGTTCTCGTGAGTTCACTGTGCAATCCCTATTGTATGCAGCACCAACTCAAAAAAATCGATTGACAGACATGCAAGTGTTCTGGAACTGAACCTGTCTCCGTGGTTTAGCTAGAACCCTTCAACAAGTCATTTCACAAAAAACTGCACTCGCCAACTGACAAACTGACAACTAAAAACCTAACTGCAAAACAAGGAGCATGCACAAATACTCAAAATTGTTTGTGTTTCAATTGTTTACTTCGTTTCGTGTGTTTCCGTTTCGTCTAAAACCAAAATCCACATGACTGCATCAAAACTGAAATGTGCCAATCAACAATTGCAAATGCTTAGACCGCATTTTCCATCATCTTGCAATGGATCACACAACTGGGCCTAGGAACTGTAGCCTTCCACGTAAGACTGTCGCCGCACATAAACGCAGCGGTGGAAGTTGAAAGTCACAACTGACGTTGAAACCATAATTACAGTAATCTACAGCTCACTCATGCTTCAATCTCGATCAGGATGTCCATGAGTAGACCAGTATACAACCCTCTCATTGAAAGCGCAAATCCCAGCAAAAACATAGGTCAGAAACGCAATGTTACTGAAATTGCATCCAATGAAATACTCTCCATCTCAGAACATTCCCAGCTCACCAAAATGCAAAATCTCGATGGCTACCGAAGACAAATGCAGTCTCATCGAAATGGCATCCAATGAGCAACTGTTCCAAGTGGAAGCGCACAATGGTCAAATTTCCATCTTGCGACATGAAGGAGCATAACGGTACAACTCCAGATACTCACACTCTCATTCAGCAAAACAAATGGCTTCGCGGTACTGATGCACAAATAATGCAAACATGTGACACAATTCACAACAAGTCCAAACATGTCCCATGCTTAGCATTGATGTCAGTTTCAACGTTTCAATGCATTTTGTCAGCTCATATTTTGAAAGCAAAAACAAATCAAGAACTCTGCCATCTTCAAATCACCACTACAACGACGATCCAAAGTCACAGTCTCCCTACAGCAATACAAACTGTTCGTTCATCCCATGAGCAACACAGACCCTCCAGGCTGCCAAAGGAACTCTTTCTTCTTTTCCTTCCGCATTTCAAACTAGGATTCAAAAACCATATCGAATACACCATGGTCTGCCCGATTGCTATACTTGGACCCTGACCAGTCAAACGAACTTAACAACCATCTCACTAATGCGGTACAACAGGCGCCCCTTGCTGTCCCATTCTTCACATTTCACAGGACCATGCCAGCGGTACTCAGTTGGTTTGGTCTTCTCCAAAATTCCACTCTCAACCTTTTGAAGGTACCCCAGCGCAAAGATCTCCATCTCCATCACCGCATAGTCTTTCTGATGGTGTTCACCCTTCAGACCTTCAGGCGTCCAATCCATAAAGTACTGGGCACGATCCACGGCCTCCTTAGGTCCCAAACGCAGGCCAAAGCGCCCAGAAAATTCATCTGGATGCACCTCCTTGCCCGTGTTCAACTCCTCCAATTGCTTCGGCGTCAAGGCAATCCAAAGCTTGAGCGACTCCATGGTTGAAACGCGTACACACAGCCACGGTCTTAGAGCTCTTGACACAAAACAGTCACAAACAGCTGCGGAAACATGAGTAAAGGTTCACCCAAAGCTCCTACTCTTGGAAACCAAAAACTCCCACACTCCACAAGTGCAAACAGCACAGAACTGACCCAACGGCTTTCTCTGTCGCTTTCAGCTTTACCCTTCACAGCCAACGACCTTATATACCTCTAGGTCACAAACAGTTCAACGTTTCAAGCTCTTGCATCCAAAACAGAGCTAAACGAGTCATTTTCTGCATAACCGGCCAACCACACAGCACTAAAGCTACTTCTGCTAACGTCTACGGTACACCATGTCCTACTTCGACTCATCTAACCCAACTGCCTTCAGCAGATCCTCTTCAGCCGTCAATTCCTGGATATCGGATATCGCTAACATCTGATAGATCGTCATCCACATCGACGGTGAGGTTACTAGGATCCTCCTTCTTCGATGTCGCCTCTGCTGCGGCATCGACTGGTGGCAGCTGCCGCCGAATCCCTGCTGCGCCGTCTTCTACGTTGATGGCAGCTGGCGCAGTGGCTGCGTCCACGGGAAATGGGCGGCGCTTCCCCGATCTGGAGGTTGGGTCCTTCTTCTTGAGGTTCTTCTGGATTGGCCGCCTTTCACACGACGCTGCAGTAGCTGGCTCCTCAGCTTTATCTCCCTGATCGGGCATGGCTGCCAGACTTCTACCTTGAACCAAGTTTAGTGTCATCAGGGACCAGGCATGTCTCCTACCTTTCAATCACCCAGTATACTCCAACAACAAAGTTTCACGCGTATTGGGCTCAAATCAAATCTACCTTCAAGTTGAGTAACACTGCCATGACAACACAGAAAGCGTTCTCTACATGCCTATCCCAGCCACCTGATACACCTTCTTCTTATCACTCCTCTTCACAGGACCAACTGAGCTCAAGACCCAAGACGTGCCTTGGCCACTCACAAGAACCATGTACCTGACCCCATCGGTTCCCAACCTGGGCACCTTGGTCCAATACCTCAGTGTCCGAGGACGTCAAACCTGGCAATCATCCACTCTACCCTCAGGGAATTCCAAGAAACAACCCTGCAGTAGAAAGTGACGGTAGGACACCTACTGTTACTTTCTACTGCCGAAACGAAATTCCTACGTCCAGGAACGCTCCATCCATGCAAACATCTTCAGATACTCCAGCGTAGCCTTGCACTAGTGACCCTACGCTAGCAATACGTCACACCATGACACAGACCCCTACCAGAATACTGCCAAGAGCACATGGACGTCTTCCACAGACTACGCACCTACACAAGGTAAAAAACAAGACTTGTTCTGACAGAATCCACTGCCAACACAACTCCAAAAACTCAACTCCTCCGTCTAAGTCACAAGTCCTGCCCAGGGCTGACTACTTCTGTATGTTCTCCTACAGGTACCGCTGTCGACAGCTTACTATGGATCCACTTCTGTCCAGCCTACCAAGAACAAACCCTGCCGAATCTTGCACAACTTGCAAACGAAGAGTCGTCCAAATAAAACAGTCCCACGATCCTCATGATCCGTAGAACCTATACAAAAACTAAAACAGGATCCCAAAGTCACCTGAAACCAAACAGGCTTCAACCAACTCCACACTCCCTAGTGACCTTATACTTCTATGTCATCACCTCCTGTGAGACAGGTGCGCCTTAGTACGAACTCATCCATGCCTCTGCGTCCAGATCACGGAGCTCCAATACCCAAGATCCCAATCTCACCTTAGATGACGTCCTTAGTATCTTGTCACACACAAGGGTCAGCGGAAGATGTTGTGGGTAGCCCTTTTCAGGGCTCCGCTACCATGTGAAAAACGCAAACCCAAGTACACCTCTCGTGTACCCAAATCAACGCTTTCGTTAGATCACTACGCCAGAAGTGAACACCTACTGTGTTCGCAACTCCGCATTTACTTACTTCCCTACAAAGTCAAAGAAAGGAACTTGTTCCACCCCGACTCCTAAGTGCACGTCAGACTCCCTCTTTTCTCTTCAGACGCCACACAACAGGACAGGTCAACAAGATCCAGGGCAGGCACACGGCCACAAACCCAAAGGGAAGCAACAAAGTCCAAGTGTGGTTACTGTTTCCAATGCCCTAAGTGATACTGCAGTTCAGTTCGCTTCGGACCATTCGACACCACTCCCTTGAGCCGATGTCTCAACTGGGAAACTCGATTCCAGGTTTCCAACACACAACCTTCCCTTAAAGGTTGTTGAAACAATTCCAAACTGCTATGATATACAAATCACCTAGTCACAAAAACATCAGAAACATCTCCAAAAGTTCTCAAATCAAACTGGTTCTCATTCAAACGCAAGTAACCAGCTAGCCGGAGTTACTAGTCACTACCAAACGTCTAGACTAGTTACACGGCTAGTTTTTTTTCCGTCCAACGCCATGTGGCTTCCGCCAGGTCGTTCAACAGCTATCTAAGCCTGTTGCAAATGACATTAATTATTTAATTCGCGCAGGGGCCAATGCTGTAGTGGCCGCAAAAGTAAACTGGAAAAGGACCGATACATAGTCCAAAGGCTTGTCACGTGCCAGGGTTCAAAAACGGAGACCCAAAAACGAAAAACAAAGAACCAAAGCAAAACAAAAACACCAAAACAAAACCAAACAACAAACAAACCCACACAAAACAAAAAAACAGCCACAAGGCCACAAAACCGTGACGTGACGGATTCCAGTTTATATGTGAAACAGATCTGTTGAGGCGAGAGGTGATAGCTTGTTATCATCTCAGCGCATGCAGATGACAACTTGTGTGTCATGTTGGCAGGCCCATAAAATAAAACAACAACAAGACCAAAGACGAAATCACCATGGGCCACTTGAAGGGTGTGGGAAGCAACAAGGCTCAATGCGGAAACCAGGGATCCCCCCAGCCAGGATCCCCGAGATCACACCGAGCAGCCTTCACGGCATGACATAAAACACCCTAACACTTTGAAGCAAACACCGGCAACGCCGGGTCACAACAAAGTGGTGAGAAACTACCGCAGTGAAACAGGAGAGTGAAACGTGATCTAGGGTGAAAAAGACGGCGCGGTAACAGCACTCAGGAACCCTCAGAGTCCGCTCAGTACTGCTTTTCCAATCATCATATTGCAACGAAAGTGTGATATGCAATGCATCTTCGTGATATGGGGGATTGTAGCCATATATGGGAGTTGCAGTGCAGTCTGGCGGTGTATACCGCTTTCAAAACTGAATCCAATGCGATCGAGTTCGCGAAGGGCGAGCTCGACAGCATGGATGCAGGCTTGCAAGCGTTGCGCAGCTCAGGCGGTCAACTTAGCAGGTGTTGAAATCAACTGCATTAAATGCGGTCAGGTGATCATGGTAGCTAGCTGTTACCTTGGTGTAGGAATACGAGCGTTTTTCTCTGCCCAGGGACCAGGTCTATTCTCAAAGTGTTCAAACGAGGTTCTGGACAGGCAACTTGTGTCAGCTGTGTTAAGGTCCTCAGTCTGGTAATGTTGTACGCTCGCATGCATGAGCTGTAGCTGTCGACTAATCACTTCACGTTCTGTAACATTGGCACGGGCTTCTACTCGAATGCGCAGACTTCTTATGCAACAGCAGGCTGTGCGAATGTCTCTGCAGTCTTGCTCGTTGATAACACCTGCAAGGAGTTCTGTTTGCTGCAATACGGCGTGGGTGTCTTCCAAAGTTCTGAGAGTATTCGTCAGTCTGTGCACATAGTCCTGCAAAAGGAGGAGATCCTGTGCCGCATTGTGAGTCTGGGGTTCTTGAGGCAGGCATACTACTTCACTTGGTTGCACTGAGTTCATATGGTCAGGTGGCATTCAAGCAATGCAGGTACTGGATTGCCTGAGCAAAACAGCATCGGGCGCCATGGCTTGATGTACTTTGACATCGCCCTAAACTACCATGCAACAATTAAGGTGGCACAACATGAACAAATACAAATCAAAAAACCCAGAACAGGATTAAGATACCCGCCCCCTACCGCCTCCCTTCCCCGATTGGCTCCGGCATGCTGACAGCAAAGGTAATTTAAGCAGGTGGCAATCAACCATGAGTACCCCATGGTGACAACACCGCTCAACCTGAGGCAAGTTACACGCTAAATACAAGGATGATACATTTGGGGTCTTTGCGTTACTCCATGTGGCTCACTGGAACTGCTCGTGTGAGGCAGCGTGAGGCACTCCACTGCTACTAGCACCACTGGCTGCAGCAGCGGCGGGGGGTGGATCACTGCTTGCCGCTGGTTTCATCATTTGGGCGATAAGCGGGTGGGTTTGTTTGTCACGCAGGATTCGCGTCATTTCGCGAGCGAATGCCGCAGGGTCATCCACTAGTGCTTTCGCTTCCGCCAGTGGCCTATCAAGGACAATGGCAATGAGCATTTCACCCCCATCTTTGTGGATTATAGTTGGTCGGCCGGCTTGGATCTCGGCGAGGATTGCCACTGCCTTGTTTTCACACAAAGTGCGTTCCCATTCTTCCAGAGCTCTTTGCGCCAGGGTGTCCGTTTGCGGCGGGGCTTTTAGAGCAGCCGGTGTCCCTAGTGTACGTATGAAGGGGCTATCAGGGGGAACGGGGGATGGGAAATGCTGAATGGCCGCAACTGCACGTTGCACGTCATTTGTTTGTACATCATATGACGTGGTTGTTTTTTTGCTTATGGCAGGTTCGGAGTCGGCCCATAGCTGCTCCAGTGTGTATCCTGGTCTCGGTTCCATATACTTTCGGTTCCATACCGCGGTTGATTTCTACTGAATCCCTTTTCATGTCATATTCTTTGAGCATATCATCTAATTCTTGTAAGCTAGCAGCTCTGTGAATACAGCATTGTCTGACAGCGCCATCGATGTGGAGTGGCCATCCCACAGGCATATGGGAATCTTCCAGGAGTCCGTCACCATTTTCCTCTATGATTGTACCCAACATTGGGACATCAATAATTGCTTTAAGGCTGACTTGTGCACGTTTGCACTTCCATGTGTCAGGTGCTAAGAGACCTCTGCCAGCCAGCAGCTCAAGTGACTGGAATTGTGGTTGGTCAGTCGCTGGCAGCACCTCTTCTCTGATGACTAACTTCAGCCCATGCAATGGCTGGGGTTGCTCTTTTTGAGGGTCTTGAGGTTGCTGGGATGTAGTGTCCCTGGGTGTTGTGTCTTCAAACCAGGTGGGACGGACTGACTGGACTCCTATGGGACTTGCAGAACTTGCAGTTTTAATGCTTTCTCTGCGCAGGCTATGATAGACGGGCGGGATCATCCATGCCGGCACAAAGACTGTGATGAACTGCACATTCCAGATAACCTGTAGGTTCTGCGGCTTGACTTCAGGCGTGATACATCGTACTTGACCATCGATCACTCTAGTGTATGATTCAGAGCGGTCGAAGGACGCTGTGACTTTCAGGCCTAAATACAGTTCTCTGAACCAGTATTCCTTAAGCATCATAAAGGAAAGGTGAGGTGCCCTCACTTCCAATACGTGCGAGGCTGGCATTAGAAGAGTTACCATCCATTCAGCTAAAAACTCAATCATTTTGACTTCGAGTTTAGGGAGGATGGCTTGAACTGCTCGTAGTGCACCCGCGATGTCCGGAACATGCCTACGCGAGGGCAATCCAACTGTTCGCTTGGCATACTCGTCAGCAAAGTAAAGTCTGCACAACTTTGAGACCCATTGGCTCGGTTTCTCCATGTCTATGGTGATCTTAGCTAGGGGCCATGGGTCTGGGAGCGTGGATAAACAATGCAACAATTCGGAGGTTAGGTCTGCCGAGATGACGGGGAGGGCTTCTCCTTGTGGGCGATAGTCAACTGCAGGTCCCACCGTGCCTTTGCTTCTTTGCGTGTGGGTGCGGGCGGCACTGTGCACGGCTTGGATGGTGGTTTCATATTGGCTGACCATGGCCCGTAAGTACTTGCATGCGCGAACAGCTGCTCTTCTTGTGCTTGGCCCATCGTCGGGCTGGTTCTTGGCAGCTACTGCGAGGATATCTCGTGCCTCTTCTTCTGGCGACCGTTTGGGTTCCGTATCTGGGGCAGGTGCATTGGGAGCGGTACCTTGGACTGGCGCCTCTTTTGCGCGTGGCAAGTGGTCTGGGATCGGCAACTTCGGGTGTAAACGCCATCCATCAAAGAAGTATATGCCGGGCAGGGACAGAATCTCCTGGTCTGGGCCCGTCTGTGCTACTATGTGCCCGGTGCGTGCTTTATACAGTCCTGTTGGTAGGCACACGTAGGTGGGAAAGTGTGTGCGATCAGCAGCATAGGCATATAGAACAACTTCAGAGAAAGGGAGATTCTGCTCGGGGAGCCACTTGTGTTGAGCTCGTAACCCTGCTTGAACTTCTTGGAAGCGCTCCCTGTTCAGCCATCTAAGGTCTGACCCTCGCACCAATATCAGCCGATATCTTGCTCGCTTCACTTCGTCAGCTTGCTGATCGTAGTATTGATTGGCAATTGCAAGGGGAGGGTACTCCCAGGTAGGTGCCGAATTGAGTGACCACCGGCTTAGCTGGGCTAGATTCTCTTGGACTGGGTCAGGGTCAAATTTTGGCATGCTCCATGTCGTTTCTCCTCTCCGTAGGCCCCGGATGCCATATGCAATTGCAGCAATCACCTGTGCCATGCCCATGAGCCCCATCATGTCTAGCGGGGAGACCAGCAGGGTTAACGATTTGGACCGGGTGAGTCCGACAGTGATTCTGCCTAGGCAGTCTTCAGTATCTTCTGTAGGAGAGCCATTGGAGTAATACTTAGTGTTGAGAAATCCAATACTGGGCTGAGCCACGATTGATACCTGCGCTGTTCCTCCTGCCGAATTGGCTATTGTTTCTACACGCAGGGTGCGAACATAATCTCTTTTGAGCGCGGAGCGGTTCAAATTGTTCTTATGATCAGTTGCTGTGGTCATTGTGAAAAGTCCATCGGCAAATCCCGCATTGTGAGGAAAGGGGCTGAGTACTTCTGACACAAGAGTTTCTAAATCCGTCGCTACCAGACCGTTAATCCTAGCATTAGTATCCCAGAGCACTAGTTGGAACCCTGGTGGCTTGTCGGGAAGGCCTCCCGAAGCAAAACTTCCTAGTTCCCATAGGCCATTGATCTTTCTGCAAAGATTAGGATATCTAACTGCAACCACTGCATGGTATGTCACAGGACTAACCCTGGAGCTGGACGGAAGCATTAACCCCCAGGCATGGATGTCGCTTACACCGGCGGTCTGGGAGTTTAAGACTGCTTGTATGTCACCAGCCATGGGCAGGAGGGTAGCGGCATGCTGCAAAATCCAGGCAAGGCGCACGAGAGACCGTGGAAAATTGAGAGCGGTACCCACCAGCAGTTCCGAGTCTACGAATCGGGAGTATCGTTGCATATTTGGTTGAGCTGCTTCAAATACGGCTTTGAGGCCTGGGAGCACAGTGCTGGCTGCCCTGAGGTCTTCCTCATCCTGCGGCGAGAGGTGACTTGTCCATAGCTGACCTAATGTGGACTGGCCTCGTTTGAGGATTTGACTAAGTGCCGTTAAGCCTTCATTCGCCGAACCATCTAGCAGTCGAATCATGCATCGGCAAGGTTGGCGGGCATGTAGTAGTTGCGGTCGCTTCGCAGGCCATGCTTTTTAGCTAACAGTAGTTGTCGTGACCGTTTGGCGTTGCGAGCTGCCCGATCAATACCGCCAGGTGTCTGCTCAGAGTCTCCTGTCCACAGGACCAGGGGTTGCTGTTTCAGCAGGCTGATAACTGCAATTTCGCGGTCAGTGCCATACTGCTGGCCTTCATCAATGACCAGGAGGGAGAGCTCTTGCATGAATCCACTCATTGTGGACCATTGCATGGTAAGATCCTGGGCTACCGTTCCCCCGGTGGCTAATATTAATTGACACTTGTTCAGCATTTGCCTTCTTTCTCTCGGGTGGATATCAAATTTCGTGTGCTAGTAACTGCTTTTGTTGCGCTCTTGGTCTCCCACCAGCCCACCTATGCGCCCAAACACCCCCGACGGGGGGTCGAGCCATAGGAGGAGGTCCGCAAAGGATCGAGTGCCGGAGTTCTCTTTGCAAATGAACAATATTTTGAGGCTGTCGGTAGTGTCGATTTCAATCAAGGCCAGGATGAGGATTGCCATCGATTTCGACTTGCCTGCTCCGAAAAGCCCTTGGATGCACAGATCGAGCCGGTTGGTGAGCAACGCCATTGTCACTGCGCAGAGTGTGCCTAACACGTGTCCGTCAAGCTCAGCGGCAAAGGAGAGTGCAGTGGAGCGAGTCCAAGGGTGAAGCTCGCCCTCCACGTGACATGGAATTAGCACTAGGCGGAGCAACTGGCCGCACAAATGCAAGAAATGTGATCTTTTGTTGCCCTCCATTCCTTCTACTGCTGTTTGGACATTGTAGATGCCTAATCCCAGGTGGTACCTGCACGGGGGGGTTTGCGCAACCGCGGTAAGCTCTCGGGTAGGCTTAGTACATCCGAACATCCACATTGTATTGAGAAAGAAGGTCTGGGGGACCGGGCTTTTCTGTCCCTGGACGGTTGCATCAATGGGGTCCAGGTACTGGCCGGAGGCACTATACAGGTCTTGGAGGGCTTCAAGCTGTTCTTTTGCAAAAAACTCAATGGCCGGTCCTGAGAGGAAAGCAACTTCGATGAATTTAGGGTTGCACTGTCTGTATATGCGTGAGGCGGCCAGCTCATCCTTTTTTTTGGCTGCGCATGGCGTGATGGCGAGGACCAAGCCAAAAAGGATTTGAAGGTCATCTCCATCATAAGCTAGTGCGTCCGCTGTACCCACCATGGCAATGAGCCTACCCGTGCCAATGGGGCTGACTTTGTGATGGTGCGCATCGCTGGCTAGCAGGCTGAACACTTCAGTTTTGCCCAGGCTTGGGTGCCGGAACGCGAATGCATCCTGTCCGCCTTTAACTTTCCAGTGTCCAAACTCGCTGCCTTTGAAGAGGAATTCAAGGGCGATGGGTTGCGATGGTTGCCGGATGGGGCCTGCACTTTGCATTGTTAACCCTGTTTCATTATAGCCTTCATTTGGACTGAGCATGGGCAAGTAGTAGTCTAACATGTAGACAGCCAGGGGCAATTGCAAGGTGCCAAGGAAATGTTGTACCATAGTGGTATAGTTGAGCAACTTGGTCCTTGAGGAGATGGTGACTGTTGCCAACGTGGCTAAGTATTGGGTTACCTCTTGCTCAATTTTGACCTCTGAATTGTGGGCAGCAATGTGTGTAACAAGTGCCCGTGTCGTGGTTTCAGGTAGCTCACACATTTCCGCTAATTCACGCAAGAGTTTTCTGGCAGTTCTTGAGAGCTCAAAACTGCACCATGAGATCAGACGGAGGGGAGCCTGTGAGTACACTTCGAAGGGGAGCACTCCAGGGGTACCTTCTAACTGCTCCATATCTGGTCGTCCTTCTGGGAGGGCAACTCTTGTCCAATGCGAGTAGTTATGTTGTGCAGTACCGAGATACGCTCTCCATCCTGTGATATGCGTAATTTTAAAGCCCCGTTGCCTAAGCAGCTTGATGTCATGGTTCGACGGGTTCCATACGCAGAGCCTGTCATCTGCATGGTGAATGAGGTGGATCTCTCTCAGCTGTGATAAATTGCATGTCGTGAGCAGCGATGGTGGTAGCGCAATGGCTGCTAGCACGGTTTTGCCACAAACGTCTGGGAATTCTGAGAGGATAGTTTCCCATACCATTCCTGCGTACGAGCCAGCGCTGTGCCCTCGAATGTAGATGGAGCCTACCATGTATCCTGTTAATCTCAGAAGATCGACTGGGCGGATTTCAGGGGGCAGACATACTCCGACTAGCGGGTGTGCAACTAGCAACTTAGTGAAAAGTCGCAGGCCATGTATGTACCCGGGCCACGGCGGTTTCCTGTGTGCTGGGATGATGGGACAGAAGCGCAACAGCTTCATGGCCCGACTGATGATCTGCGCTTGCAATTGGTTCGCACTGGGCATGCCTAAGACGCGGCACCAGAAGTGTGCACCTATGGGAAACATGGCGATGTGCAGGAGCAAGTATTCTTGTGTGTGAGCAGTGCCTGGTACTGTGCCAGCTCTTGCATTCCAATCGTCCTGTTTGCTAAGGGATGGCCCGTAAACATGTGCTTCCTTTTTGCAGGCTAGCAGTACGTCCCAGTCTTCATCGAGTTCTCCTCCACCCAACCCAGTGCACTGAACTTCCAGGGACCCTGGGTCAGCGTCATTGAGTTGCCAGGAGGTGTTATCCATGACAGTGATTTTCCAAGCAGTGTATTGGGGGTCAGTATGGCTAGCAAGTACTTCGTTGATTGCTAGTTCTGCGTTGCCAGGGTCAATGCCCAGTCGCCGTTGCAGCGCTTCCAGCAGAGGGAGGATTGGGGCACTGGGGAGCTGGAGGCTCGCATGCTGACCGCAAAAAACAATGGCAGGATCGCAAGTCTTGGACCAAGGTGTATGGTCATTGTTGTTGTTGGGGGCTTCCACCGGTGTCCACAGACTCTGAAGAAGCAACACCTGCAGCTTGGTAAGGCTTCTGTTTTGCAGGACATGCGGCTTGGCGATTAGTTTACTCCCTCTAACAAAATCGCAGCCTGTGGGGTGTGTCCACAAAGGTGGTGCCTCGTCGACTCCTATGAGTGACACAGCAAGCGGTTGCAGGCCTTTGTTTAGCCACTGTCGGAGTTGTTGTCCTAGGCCTACTTTGCTCCCATGGAAGGCGTGCACTATAGGCGGCAGACTATACCCTATGGATAATTCCTTGCTTTGGAACAGTTTGTCTCCTGGAAGACAGAGTATGGGGAAGTCGGCTGGGAAAACTGACAGAGGGGAGAGTGCACCTTGTTCGAAAATGGGGCGTGCCCAGGTAAGGAATGGCGGGGTCCGCTCGACAAAGTCCGGTCTAAGGTATCGGCCATCCCCGTGACGTGGCCATTCTCCTCGCTCCGGGATGGGGAATGCAATGGCTCCCGCCCATTCGCCCAACATTGCCCATGCATGTGTCCAGTCAAGTGGGGTTCTAGCCCTACAGCCGAGTAGGGGGGTGAGAAGCAGTCCTCCCCTCATTGCTTCCGCAGGGTCTTCTGGCACAGCGGTTGTAGCTAGGAAACTGGCTCTGCTATCGTGGAGTGCGGTAACCCAATCATCTGCTGTGCGATTGGCAGGGTGGGCTATTCGTCGTGCCTTTGGGGCGGGTGCAGCACTCGGAGAGGAGCTTGGGGCAGGGGCTGGTGGCATGCATGCTTCCGAGGTTGCATGGGCCATTTCTACATCAGGTGCCTCGGTCGGGATGTGCCCTGTCACGATGATCAAGCCGGCATTAAGTTCGGCTTTGGCTTCTGTGGCAAGGAGTACTGCTGGAGGGCACTGGTTAGAGCTAGCCATTGTGTTATGTTGCATTGCTGCGGCTCTGCTTGCCTTATCCGTCATGAGATTGACGAGTTCGGCTATTTCAAACAATGAAGTCGGCACGCAGTCAGAGTCGATGAGAGCAAAATTCACAGTGGGGAACATTAAACACAGTGCCTCCAGAGCTGCAGCACCAGCCCAGGTATAATGGACCTGATGCAAACCTGTGTCAGCATGAATGGGAAAATGGATCGCAGTAGTTTTCTCCTGGTAAGGGCCAGTCACTGTACATCGGCCTTTGATCCAGGGTGCGAAATGCGGCCAGTAGGCTGGAGGATCAGTGCCTGACAGTTTGCGGTTGTCCACATAAACATAGACGGTGGCATACTGAGGTAACCATGAGAGATTATCTGTTATCCACTGGAAGAGCGTTCTATGATGGACCTGGCTGGCTGCGGGGCGTTGGATGCCGTTCCCTTCGTCCACCATGAGTGCAGGGTATGTCAGGGGTGACCGGGGCATTCGACAGGAGCCGACATCGTCCCATTTCCACCTTTGTTTTATGCCGAGCGGGGTCTCAACTTCTTTTTGCGAGAGGAACAGTTGGTCAAGCTGGTGGCTTAACTGTGTGACCTCTTGGACATTCAAGAAATCGATAGGTGCGGCAATTTCCCACTTCTCCTTTGGGGGAGGCTCTGTCCCTTGTTGGAAATACGGAACGTCATCATCTGTCTCGAGGGCGTCAAAGTATTCTGTATCATTGTGCATTGACGCATCCTCGACTGTGTTATCTGGGGCGGTTGGCTCTGCTGGTTCGATGTCTGTCTCTGAGTCATCAGGGTCAGGCGACGTCAAGGAAATGAACCTATTTGGTGTCATAAGCTGTTGCAGCATGTTGACGCCAGCTTGACCCTGAACAGCCGGTGCCCGGGTGTCAGGTGCCAAGTGACTAGCCGAAGATAGTGAATGCTATACGGGCAGCGAGTGCAAAAGTATATCAACAGGATTGGCTAGGATAAGGAAACTGACCTGGACTTGTCGGCAGCCATGCTCGCCACTCGCAAGTTCTGGTTCCAACCGCCTGTTAAATATGATCCTGAGTGGACAGATTACCTGGAGCAGTATAAAGCACAAGCCCAGCCCTGGCCACATGTTCCCCCACCAGGTGCGGAAGACCTCATCAGAACTGTCCTTGCCACCAATGATTCTTCCCCAGGTCCAGACGGAATACCCTATGCAGCATGGCGACTCCACCCTGGAGTGTCATCAGATGCGATGATCACGCATCTCAATGATATCTGTAGCTCCGCAGTCCCTCCCCCTTGCTCAGTCCAAGCATGGATCCCGAAAGCCAAAATGGGCCCCACTGCTGATAATTTCCGTCCATTGGGTATGCCATCGACATTTGAGAGAGTCATAGACGGAAGCATCGCGGCAGTCATGACCAGAGCCATTGCTCCGCTCCTTCACCCCTCTCAAACGGTGTTAAATGTCTTCCGCGAACCGCAAAGTGCTGTCCAATCCGTTCAAGCTGTTCTAGACCAAGATGCACCATGCGCATGTCTGTCATTGGACCTTTCCAAAGCTTTCGAGCGGATTAACCCCCACTGGATCTTGCAAATTTTATCAGCGTGTAAAGCCCCCTGGTGGATCATCATGTATACCCGGCACATCCTCCTTTTTCGGAGATGCAGGCACAAAGTCCAAGGCAAGTTGTTACCCTCAAAAATGATTGTCACAGGCGTTGACATGGGTCGATCTTTTTCGTCCTGCTTTTTTGCGTTGCCATGGATCCAGTTTTGACCTACCTTAACCGAATCCCCGGCATGCTGACAGTCCAAGGATATGTTGATGACACCACAATGGTGGGAGATACGGCAGCAGGCATGCAATG
>CAMXCT020003444.1:17752-64578 GCA_947184155.2 Cladocopium goreaui | reverse complement strand
ATAGAATGGGCTAGCGCCCAGGTGCCGCCGACCCCCCTAATTGGAGGGTGGGTACTGTAGAGAGAGAGAGGGAGACGGACAGCAAGACAGACATATGGCCGTTTGCTTCTCAAGCCTGTGGCCTTGTCGTCGCTTTTGCGTGCGGGCGTGGCGCCTGTTGGGGTACCTTTTGCATCGGAGTTGGGCGGACTTTTGGAGGAGTTGGAAGGTTTGGAGGGTTTAACGCCTATCAGAAGCCATTGCTGCGGCCGGGGGGTGCCCTTCAGCCATTGCTGTGGCCTTGTGGTGGCTTTTGCGTGCGGGAGTGGCGCGTGTTGGGCTTGTTGGGGTACCTTTTCCCTGCGGAGCTATGCGAACGTTTGGAGGGTTTGGAGCGTTTTGGAGGGTTTGAGGCCTGGCAAACGGCAGCCTTGAACGCCTATAAGAAGCCATTGCAGCGGCCGGAAGGTGCCCTTGAGCCATTGCTGTGGCCGTGTGGTGGCTTGTGCGTGCGGGAGTGGCGCGTGTTGGGCTTGTTGGGGTACCTTTTCCCTGCGCAATGGCTTCTCCAAACCCTCCAAACCTTCCAAACCCTCCAAAAGTCCGCCCAGCTCCGCAGGGAAAAGGTACCCCAACACCCAACAGGCTTGAGAAGCAAACGGCCATATGTCTGTCTTGCTGTCCGTCTCCCTCTCTCTCTCTACAGTACCCCCCCTCCAATTAGGGGGGTCGGCGGCACCTGGGCGCTAGCCCATTCTATTAGACCCGTATTACAGATTCTTACAATGGATGTTTTCGGATTTCTGCAGAGGTTTAGCTTGGGTCAGAAACATCACAAATATGTCTGTATGTTTCTATGTGTTTCTTCTTGTTGCTACTCTTGTTTGGTATGGTTTGGGAGTCTCTGCATGCTGGCTCCACCTGAACCTGTTGCTCCCTGACAGGACGTGGCTTCGATGTGCAAACAGACTTCAGCCAGGCATCCGTTGATCCCCTCGCCACCTTTTCGGCTCCAAGCCCGATCCTGCCTCTCATCACTTCTTGCAGCTCTTCCTCTGACAATGCGCCTTTACCGTCCGTGTCGAACTGCTTTAGATAGTCCAGCAATTCCTGCGGCAAGTTGCAGAGACCATCTCAAATTTGCAGCACATGGTGACAAGGAGTGAGTTGGAACCATGTCAAATCTTAACAAGTGACAGGAAGCTTGGTGCATCCCTCATGGGTCGTCAGGTTGGCCTGAACTTTCGGAATCAGCTTTCCCAATTCCTCCTGCATGGCAGTTTGATGCAGCTTGCGGGCTAGTGGAGATTGCCTGGGATTCCACCAAGCCTTTCAACAACTTCTGCCCTGGCTGGATCTTTGAGTCTTTAAGACACCCAATTACTTTACTTCGTGTGATCCCCACCATGTTTATATATATATACATTTTGTTACTGGCAAATCTTGTGGCATTCTATCTGACATATCTTCTGGTATTCTATCTGGCATTCTATCTGACATATCTTCTGGCATTCTATCTGGCATTCTATCTGGCATAGCTTCTGGCATTCTACCTGGCATATCTTCTGGCAGATGTTCTGGCATATCTTCTGGCATTCCATCTGGCATTCTATCTGGCATATCTTCTGGCATTCTACCTGGCATATCTTCTGGCATATCTCATGGCATTTTATCTGGAATATCTTCTGGCAAATTATCTGGCAAATCTTCTGGCATTCTATCTGACATTTTATCTGGCATTCTTTTTGGCATACCTTCTGGCATTCTATCTGGCATATCTTCTAACATTCTGTCTGGCATATCTTCTGGCATTCTATCTGGCATATCTCATGGCATTTTATCTGGCATATCTTCTGGCATTCTATCTGGCAAATCTTCTGGCATTCTATCTGACATATCTTCTGGCATTCTATCTGGCATTCTATCTGGCATATCTTCTGGCATATGTTCTGGCATATCTTCTGGCATTCCATCTGGCATTCTATCTGGCATATCTTCTGGCATTCTACCTGGCATATCTTCTGGCATATCTTCTGGCATTCTATCTGGCATATCTTCTGGCATTCTATCTGGCAAATCTTCTGGCATTCTATCTGGCATTCTATCTGGCATATCTTCTGGCATATGTTCTGGCTTATCTTCTGGCATTCTATCTGACATATCTTCTGGCATTCTATCTGGCAAATCTTCTGGCATTCTATCTGGTATTCTATCTGGCATATCTTCTGGCATATGTTCTGGCATATGTTTTAAGATGTTGCCTGTCTCAAGCGTCTTTGCAAACAGCTCCAAAGGTACAGAAGTGGAAATGTCTCTGTCCACCCCAGTGACTCTGTCATCTGTTCAAACTGATTGCTTCAAACTTTGTCACCTGCAAAGTAAGAAGTGGCATTGCCACACACGCGCGAGTTTGCAAGTAATATATAACATACTTGTCTGACATTCTTTCTAACTTTCTTCTGCACATTCTTTGTCCCATATCTTCCTACATGAGGTCCGGCAGGGAACACTTGGCGTGGATACTCGCGGTTGAGGTCCGGCAGGGAAAAACTGGGCGTGGATGGTCGTGGTTGAGGTCCGGCAGGGAACACTGGGCGGGGATGGTCGTGGTTGAAGTCCGGCAGGGAACACTGGGCGTGGATGGTCGTGGTTGAGGTCCGACAGAGAACACTGGGCGTGGATGGTCGTGGTTGAGGTCCGACAGAGAACACTGTGGATCGCGAGTCGCAGTTGAGCAGGAGGACGAGGAGGACAACGAGAGGAGGAGGACAACGAGAGGAGGAGGAGAGGAGGAGGAGGAGGCAGGAGGAGGAGGCAGGAGGAGGAGGACCAGACAACTTAGATAAAATCTAACAACCCTCACCTGGCAGGTGGGGAAAAAGAGTTGCTTCACTTCTGAAACATTTGCAAGAGCCACATGAAGCACACTTCAGACTTCTCACACACATAAAACTTCATCAAGCACCCCGGTTCATCTCAGTCCTCTATGAAACGGTGAAACATCTTTTGGTCAATGTATTTTGGACCACCGAGATCTGCCAAATGCTTTTTGACCTCATTGCAAAAGCAGGGAGATAGAAATGATAGAAACACTTCAACAGTTTATGAACATTGACACGAGAGGGAAGCAATAGTCTCAATAGTCTCAAGGCTACTACACAACAGCATTGCCGTCAAAGAACCTCATCTTCCGTGGGGTTCATCCCAAGAATAGCCATGGCATGTCCAAGTCGTTCCGCGGGAACTCCAGAAGGCTGGGAGAAATATCTGAAGACAGCGTTCGTGGAAGCGATGACATCGCTGAACATCGTGCTGTAGGCCTTGGCAAATCGATCCCAGACCACGCATCTGGGGGCTACAGCTCATTTCTTGCTGGAGAACATGTGCACTTCAAACACTTTCATTGAAGACACTGACATGTCTTCAGGTCAAACAGGGGGAGGTGTCGGGAAAAAAACTGTGTTCATATATGTTCACATCATTGAATCCTACTACACTCGATGCCAGAACCGCAGATCAGAGTTGCCGACTTCATGACTTTGTAGATTCCTTCTTTCTTCAGCAATTGAACCCTCCGAGAAATATTGCTGTTTTGTCGCAAAACTTTGCACCTGCCTTGAAATCAGTAAGAAGCATTGAACATCTATCAGAACCGACGGATCTGAATCTTTTCATGAGAAAAGCCTCTGAGCAAGAACAGATTTGCTCATTCTTCTACCGGAAAGCCGGGTCCCCATCCAGCTGGGTATTCTGTATCTCAGGTATCAGTCGCGAGTACTCAGTAGTCAGTAGTCCCACTCCTGAGCCTCCAAACTGCTGGGCCACTGGCGCTCTCCTGTCTTCCACCAAAAGAAGGAACCCCTTTTTGAGAGACCGCCCAACTGCACCGAATTCAATTACCAACTTTGGCCAAACTGCCCAAAAACAATTGGCTGCAGCATGACCAGCCAACGGCTACTGTAGAAGCTCAAAGCACCAAAGCTTGTAAATCCTCCAGCTCCCACATGTGCCTCGACATCAGCTGATACATCATCTTTGACCACCTTGCAGCGCAGTCACATCCACTGTTTTGGTCCAGTGAACGGAGAAAAGGCTAAACTCAGCATGCGGACATGTGCCAAATGTGCTTGCTTTGATAGGGAAAGAAGTGTCTATAGTCTATATATGGTAAAGTGTCTCACATGGCCGCAAGTGACTGCAAATTTGAGATTCAAGCTGAGATCATTGTTATCTTGAATGAAACGTGCAGAAGTCTAAAGCAACAAAGCTCTAGCCCCTGGCCATTCATGCCTGAATTTCGACTGCTTTGTTATCTGCTTCACTCGCAGATGCTCTCTCTTTCTCTGCCTTGCAACCGACTTGTCAGGCCTTGAAACTACGTGCTGAGAAAAAGTAAGGTCTTGCTGCTCCACTGCTACATGTTTCCATTTCTAAACCACACCAGGTCCACTGCTACATGTTTTTGTGGGCCACAACCAGAAGTGGCGCTTACAGAGTTTTGCTTAAGATAGTCTGGTGCGTTTATTCGACGTCTGGTTGTTTCTGGTTGAAGGTTGAATCACCTGGGCTAAGAGCGCCCGCATGAGAACAATTCTGCCATGACCTGAAAACATCATGAAGTATTTTCCCAATGTCTATTCTGTGTCTGAAAAAAGACACGTGCGAACATCTTCTTAACCTTGATTCATGAGAAGAAAATTGAAAAACAGTGAACTACTGCGAAAACCAAAGACACATATTTCGCTATACAAGTGGAGAAAATGAATTCTGTTTGTTGCTTTGGCGTTCCCGGTGTACATCAGGCTGTCCTCCTGAATCTAAACTCAATGTAAGAAAGAAATGAAGGAAATGAAGCACTATGTTTTGATTTTGTCACAAAATACGTATAGTTCGATTTCGATAGCAAACCATCGCAGGATATCGTAAGTCAATTCCTACCGGCGATTCCCCCAATAGCTGCCATGGTTGCCTCCGATGGCTCAAGCATGTCCTGCGGCAGATCAAGGGATGACAAGACCAGCCACATGAGCCCCATCAATAAGATATGCTCTCAGTCGACCAAAAAAATTGTGAAGATCCCAAAGAAACCGATTTCTGTTCGTGTGATGTAGACAAGGGATGACAAGGGTAATGTACCGAGAGCCGCCTCAGAGTCACCCAGCTCCAGAAAACACGTTGCCAGCTCCACAATATCCAGCTGACCTTTACCTCAGGCGTCAAAACAAACTGGGGTCCTTCTCTTGGAGAATGGGTAAGGCCCAGAAAACCATGAGTTTGAATCATGTTTGAACATTCACCATCCATCTTGTTGGTGGTACCAATCGACCAGAGCACAGAATGAAAATTGTGCACTTCATGACTTGGCAACTTGCGAAGATGTGGTGAACGGATGTGGATACTGGCTTACTGGTTCCATCCAACACTTTGGCTAACGTTCAGCTTGCAGCTTCCATCCGAGTTGCTGTTACTTGGCATCTTTGCGACACTTGCCTCGCGACCCAGCGGAATCCCAAGCTGTCTAGGACTCTGGGAATCGCTGGTGGGAAGAAGCCACCAGTGGTGAATGCAAGGCAGGTTTCTCTTCTGTGTCTGAAGAAAGACACCTGCAAACATCTCCTTTCCCGTAGTTCATGAAAAGGAGACTGAAAAACACGGAGCTACAACCAAAAACAAGTGTGGCACTGAACAAGTGTAAAAGTGATTTTGGTTGTTGCTTTGGCGTTCCAGTTGCAGACCCTCATTGCTGCAGTTGCTGCAAGTTCTGATTCCCCAACAAGCCTGGAGTTTCTTCTGGCTCAGCTCACTTCCTGGACGCAAAATGTCCGATTTCAAGCCACAAATTGTACTGAAAGACTCCATAAAACAATATAATGTCAAAATATGTCAAATATATGTCAAATATATGTCAAATATATGTCAACCATGTATAAAATCCCAAAGCTCCCCGGCATCAATCAACCTAGCATTCATTCGCTCTCTCAAAATTCCATCATTCGATACATCCCGGAATACATCCGATGGAAATCCTTTCCTGACACTTCTGATCTCACCGTGCCTCTGATCGCTGCTTGAACTTCTTCAGTGGACAAGGCGCCCTTGCTGTCCGTATCATATTGCTTCAAATAGTCAACCACAGCCTGCGCATCTCACAAGCAGCACATACCAGTAGTCTCTGAAATCCGCAAAAATTTGGCAGCTTTAGATCTCAGGGAGTCATTACGGTTTGGCCAGGTGCAAAGGCAATCAATTTGGTTGTCGTCATTTGACTGGCCTGAACCTGTTCGAGATACTTTGTCAATTCGTCCTGTGCCGTGCTGCAGCTTGCAAAGCTGAAAGGGAATCGGTGAAACAACAGGACCATCAAGCATTCTCAAGGCACAATGTTCAACTCACACGAATGAAACATCAACTTCACGAAGAATGAAGAATTGGACCATTCCCGAACTGTCCGACTGTCCTGGATGAAACGGTGAAACGTCGCTTGGTCGATGTATGGGCGACCAAGATCTGCCAAGTGTTTGTAGACCTTGCGGAAGCTCAAAACGCAGACAGTTCAACGGACCAAACATGACCAAACTGTCACAGGGAGGTCCAGGGAGGTGCGATTTCCTCATCAAAACCTCCACAAAAGCCTCAATCTGCGGCCAAAGATCCTGATCCTCCGTGGGGTTCATCCCCAGGATCCGCATGGCCTGCCCGAGGCGTTCCGCCGGAAGTCCTCGAACTCCATCGCTGAAGTGCGCGAAGACCAGGTCGATGGAACTCATGATTTCGTCGTACAGCTTGCTGTGGACCTCGGCCAAGTCCCACTGAGGGTCCATCTCGGTCAGCCCAAAGACAAACAGGGAGGGTAGGAATACGAGAGATGGCAGGCTCAACATCAGAGTCTGAGGAAGATGTGTTTGCAACCACTGACCGCACGTACAGAAATAGCGGAAACCACGAAAGATGAGCTTGGAATATGGTTTCTCTGTTCCCAAATCTGGTGCAGAATTTGAGTTCTTCTGGTGGCAAAAACCTCCAAACCAACAACCTTGCTGCGTGCAGTGTGATAACCTCGAAGCCAAGCAAGCTATAGTGGATACCTTATCAAAAGTGCCAGCACCATGCAACACACTTCCAGCCCCTCACGTTTTCCTAAGCCTCCCAACTTCCGGGCTGGTGTGCTCCTGTCAACCATACGGCTTCACGAACATGTCTAGCAAATGTCAACATGTTTTATGACACCAAGCTCCTGGGCGGTCGGCATAATGCCACTCCCTCAGAAAATGCATAAGCTGAGGCTGAATGAAGACACTTTGCAAACATCAGCAGTGCGACTTGATTCCGTCGTAGTTCGGCGGACACCAAAGATTCTTCTGAATCCAAGACAGATGATTTGGAAATTTATTGATGTGAATGGGAAATCAACCACAGGAATCGGACAATAACGTTGCATCCATCACTCAATAGGTAATACTGTACGAAGGGTGGGGTTTGGGCCGGCGCACACGTTTCAACTCAACTATTGAAATGCCATCAAAACACAGAGCCAAAAACACCAAATAGATCCATAGATCATGCCATGTTCAGCAAACCTTCCAGCCAAAAAAAAAGTTCAACAACAACAAACGTCCGAGGTTGATTTCGAAAGTCTAAGACCGCGACATCCTTCTGTTTGGTCCGCCTGCGAAAACGCGCAGAGTGGCAACCTCATCTCTTTAAAGAAACTGTCAACATTACGCCATGAGCAAATCTCGCCCCAAACCTCGAGCTGAACGCCAAAAAAATTAAAGTTTGATATGAAAAAAATGCAAAAATGACCAAATGTTACTTTCGTCTTGAAAACGAACAGCTTACTTGGCTTACTTTGGCCATTTCTTCAACCAGTGGAACTTGAACCTGTTGAAACAGCAGTTGCTGGATCTTAATCTAAATGAACTCTAAATGAACAAACAAACGGCCCACGTCACTCTGCCCACGATACCCGTGTGCACCTCAGCAGTAGCTGACACAGCACGTTTGGCCTCGCCATGTAGGTCAAAATGTTGTACGGCCGGGGATTCAACATGGTGCAACCACACCACAAATACGCAGCACGGGGACACAAGCGACAACTCACAGTGGGAGACGAGGCAAAGGATGCAAAGGCACTGGCTCAAAAAATGCTACAGAATAGTACAGATATGTACAGACATGTACAGACAATAAAATGATTTAAAATGATTGTGTGAATCAGCTCTGCCACTCAGAAGCTCTTGTGGAGGGCCTGAGATGAGCCGCCAGAGCCCATGACGACGTCCTGGGAGTCGACAACTCGACAACTCCACCAAAATTTAAAAACCGGAAGTGTTCATGGCCTGATTATCTACGGGAAAATCATGACATTTGTGCAAACTCCCTGGGACCCCTATTGATCGTAGGGGATATGTGTGGAGATGGCCCTCTTTGGCGGACCGGCACCATAGTTTGCATATGTTTGCATTCATGTCTTTATGCATGACTTGCCGGATCTCTCGAGGTCGCCTGATTTTCAATGTCTGACGTATGACGTGTTTGTCCCTTTGGACCTCCGAAAAACTGACTGCGACTGCTGGCCAAAAAAGAACGGGAGAAATGTCGATTTCTCAAGATTTCTCCAATTGAAAATATGTCGAGATGTCGAGATGTCGAGTGTGGTGATCTAGGAATCTAGGCCTGACAAGCTAAGGCTGCCGTCCTTTGAGGAGGTCGACTCGGCGGTGAAACGCCTCGAAACGCAGAGACTAAACCTGAACTGTTTGGGAAACCGATGCAACATGAAACCAATGGAAACACTGGAAAACCCCTGGGGAAAGACTGAAAATTGCATGAAAGTGCATCATTGGACATGAGATTGCAATGGAATCTACAATGTGGAATCATGTGGAACCAATATGAGCCTCAGCAAGAATATGTACTGCTGAGAGGACTGTCAGCAATCTGCGGGACAACTTGCCCTAGGAACTTCCAGCTGCGGCTCCGCGCTCTGGCTTTGCGCTGTTCCAAAGCCAAGCAGGGTGAGCTCGGAATCGCGTTCAAAGAAAACGACAGAAAAAAACTTGTGACACCAAGTGAGAAACCCTTTGCTGCGGCGAGTTTGGAATCTTTGTTTGACGTGTTTCCAGTGTTTGTTCCTCTGCGGACGATCGTTGCTTGCACCTGGATCCTTTGATCCAAGGTCTAGCACTGGTATCTGGCTACCGACCAAATGAATCACACTCAAATTGGGAGAATTTTTGCAATGCCAATTTTATCAATTTTGCAATGACCTATAATGACGACCTTCCAATTTTTGAATGACCTTCCATTTTCTTGGCAATGTTTGGAGCTGCAAACTGCAACAAGTCGCAAAGAAGGCCCAACTGAGAGTCGTTTGTTCGGGTCCCTCAAATACTGAACAAATGAATCCGTATCATTTCTGCGACTTCTTGCCAAAGTCCTCAAACCCAAAACCATCCTCAAACGGACAGCACGATGTACGATGTTTGTTGATCCCCAAGATACGTTTGGGAGGCCTTCGGAAGGTTTCACTCTAGTGAGGTCCTCAGAACTTGTTGGGCCGGCCCGCGGCAGCCGAGTTTGATTTCCCAATAAGGACTCTCAAAGTATCGCATCAAAAGTGCTGCCCAATTTGGGCATCCCAAAGCACGGAATCGCTTGAAAAAAAATGACATGAAACGCAAGGTCCGCATCCACTGCAACCGGTGCAACCCTTTTTTCTCAGCGACGAGCAACGGTCGCCCGCTGTGGGGATCAAAGCAAACGGCGCGCTCAGCAACATCCGGGTTTGGGTTTTCGAATGCCTCTGGCGCACCACACTCTAGGGGGATCATTGTGATGGTCATCAAAAGTCATCCACCAGACCTATCTATTTATGTAGATATACAATGATATACATACATTTACATGTTTTCAGCCATCACGTTTATCCACATTGGGATATATAATTGATTTTGGATGGCATGTGGGAAACTATATATCAAATATACATTTGCTAACAGAAATATTCAAATACATTTGTATACATGTAAATACATATATAGTATTACGCTGTATTCAGTTGTATAAAGGTATTGTCCGCTCCCAGAAGATCCAGAAGCACAAGAACAAATTCTCACCATGGAACGACCCGAATGGCGCATCCTGGACTTTCAACCAGCGAACCATCGCTTCCTTGCTATCCGTCATCTTTTCGCTTCTTGGTGATGATTGTGAATTCACCATATATTTCCAAGGGCAAGGGCAACCCCACAATCCTTTGTTGCCTTAGATTCTTGTTGGATACGCCACAGTGATGGTCCTGAGCAGTGCTATAGCGGTTCCATGGGGTGAAAACAAGTTAAATGGAGGCAAAACCACCGGTTATGGGTAAAAACCCGTCAAGACCCTTCTGTTCTCACCAAAACAGCTGGGAATTCAGGATGTTCATCCAACCAAATCATCATATTGATGGTTATACATACATATGTATATATATAGATAGATAGATAGATAGATAGATAGACAATATATGATATATGTATTATACAATTACGTTATACCGGTATGTCCTCTATTCCATTATACCCCCATTTTTGTTGGTTTAAATCCCAATCAAATATGCTACCGGTTTTGATCCATATGGTACCATCGGAGCAGAGTCCTATTGAAACCCTGTCACAATCAATGCCTTGGTCTTTGCAAAGCTCTTGGTTTTCTGCTCCCGCTGCATCTCCGACCATATCCTAGGTCGCTTGTTGTTGAGCGGTGGTTTTCTGACATGGCCACGTTGACTCATGGAACATCGTCGATAGTCAATCTTCCAGGTTGACTTCCCTTGAAACTTGAAGTGCAAAAAAAAAACACCTAACAACTCTTGCGACACTGGATATTTGGGGCATCTAAATCCTGTCACTCGTTTAGAAGGTGGCAAGTCTAGAAATGAGGCCCGCAATGCTGGGTGACCATGGTAACTCCAAAAAGTGACTAGAAACTATGGTCACGACCAACTCAGGAGTACAAGCTTAGATACTCATCTCGCGAGCCCAACAGTTGTTGCTGGATGTTGCTGGGACATCCATCATTAGATATCTGTAGAATCAGAAAGTACAGTGACTCGAAGTCGTGTTTCATCTGTTCCAACAGCTGGATATGGCGACATCATCTCACCACATCTCCAAGATTCTCATCCATATCAGCCATGCCAGGGAAGGGCGGGAAGTACTGTGGTTTCTGCTGTGCCGAGCTTGCGGGAATGTCCCGTCCATCAGATCCCAAGAAATGGAAAGATATCGATGTTTCAAAGGGGACACGTTGGAAGATCTGTCTTGCAGCCTTGCAGGTCGTATTCAAGAATGTTACAGTAACTGCTATTTTTCTCCATTCAACGTAGACACTTTAAACATTTTGACATTTGCAAAACCAAACGCAGTCAGTGGCTGCATTGTCCGTGTCGACTTCGGCATGTCTGGATGTCCTGATGATCCTGATGGTAACAACTGTGGCAAAGCCATTTCAACAGTTTTCAACGAAACAGTCCATTGATAGTTCTAGCAGGGTTTTTGTTCAAAACTTTTTTTATTCACCATCAACAACCCCACTATATATATACTATATACTGTACTGCTGTAAGATTTTGAAATCCCCCAGTTCAAAACCCTTCGTGTTTTCTGTTGTTTGGCCCCCACTTATGCGTGTCAATACTTCCTTTTTCCCACTTGTGGCATACAGAATTAAAAAAACTCCTGATTCGAACCATTTGGGCGCCATTATACCAACTAGGCCGCATACCCAATAAACCACAGATTGGGAATGTTTTTTTGTGGATTTTGGGGGATGCCACAAAAATCTTTGCGATCGCCATTCCAGGTCGAAATTCCCAATCTATCTATCTTTGGATCAAAAAAAATCAACGTGCATTGGGGCATCTCACAAGTCGCAGGTGCTCTAGATCAATCGAAGATGATCATGATTAAACAATAAACATGTAGGTCTCGCACACTCAGGAGCAAGCAGCCTGTCCGCCGCATCCGCTTGGAGTTGACTTTTGAACGGGGCTCAGCTGAGATCAATATAAACTATATAATTTTAATGAAGTTCAAAACCCATCTTCTTCTTTTCCTCGATCACTTGCTTCAAGGCCTGGCTGTGCGCAGTGCTGGATGGCACTATGACGTCCCCCACAGATCTAGCCCTCAGCACCCTCAGCACCCTTCAGTCTGGGTCAACAGAATCTGAACCTCAACATCAAGAATAAGCAGAGGCACCATGAGCAGCCACTTGGAATCCCTGGACACAAAAGGCCTTCACTCCCTCATCGCCGATGGAATTGCGACCCAAATCGATGCTTGTCACGGAAACGTTCGTCTTCAAAGCTTCAGCTAGTGCCTGGCCAAAGGGAAAGCGACTTGGAAGTAGATCAAGGTTGACATCTGTGAGACGTCATGAAATACAAATGAGACACAACTCTCAGTTTCCGACTCTGAGTTTCCAAAGAACAAATGCCACTGGATCTAGGATTCAGGGCAAATGTCGTTTACGGAGGTGCATTCTCCGCCAATATCATGCCAATACCCCAGTAGAAAGCATACCACGTCATACCACACAGAATGAGTTCAAGTCAAAAAGAAATTCACCCACTTCACTGACAGTCAACCAGATTCGAAACCTGGACATGCGAAGGATGAGCATGAGCAGACTACAAAGCCTTTCAACAACCTGGCGACAAAGACACCATGAGCAGCCACTTGGAATCCCGGGACACAAAAGGCCTTCACTCCCTCATCGCCGATGGGATTGTGAGCAAGGCTGATGCTTGTCACGGAAGTGTTCGTCTTCAAAAATTCAGCCAGCGCCTGGCCGAGGGAAAGCGACATGGAAGTAGATCAAATCTGACATCTGCGAGACCTCATGAAATACAAATGAGACACAACTCTCAGTTTCCAACTCTGAGTTTCCAAAGAACAAATCCCACTGGATTCAGGGCAAATGTCTTTGACACAGAGATGCACTTCCAGCCAATATCATGCCAATATCCCAGTAGAAAGCATACCAGGCATACCACGTCATACCACACAGAATGAGTTCAAGTCAAAATGAAATTCACCCACTTCATTGACAGTCAACCAGATTTGGAAAGTGGAAATGCGAAGGATGAGCATGAGCAAACTACAAAGCCTTTCAACAAACTGGCGACAAAGACACCATGAGCAGCCACTTGGAATCCCTGGACACAAAAGGCCTTCACTCCCTCATCGCCGATGGAATTGCCCCACAATTTGATGCGTGTCACGGAAACGTTCGTCTTCAAAGCTTCAGCTAGTGCCTGGCCAAAGGGAAAGCGACTTGGAAGTAGATCAAGGTTGACATCTGTGAGACGTCATGAAATACAAGTGAGACACAACTCTCAGTTTCCGACTCCGAGTTTCCAAAGAACAAATCCCACTGGATCTAGGATTCAGGGCAAATGTCGTTTACTCAGATACATTTCCAGCCAATATCATGCCAATATCCCAGTAGAAAGCATACCACATCATACCACACAGAATGAGTTCAAGTCAAAAAGCAATTCACCCACTTCACTCACAGTCAACTAAATTTGAAAACTGGAAATGCGAAGGATGAGCATGAGCAAACTACAAAGCCTTTCAACAAACTGGCGACAAAGACACCATGAGCAGCCACTTGGAATCCCGGGACACAAAAGGCCTTCACTCCCTCAACGTCGATGAAACTGCAAAGCAGGTTGATGCTTGTCACGGAAGTGTTCGTCTTCAAATCTCTGGCTAGGCCCTGGCCAAAGGGAAAGCGACATGGAAGTAGGTCTAGGCTGAAATCTGTTCGAGAATGGATACGATTCAATCATTGCCAAGTATTTAAACAAGAGTGGTCGTCCCATGTCTAACTCAGTGCAAACCACATGCGGCCAAAACTGTCCAGAGAATCAACAAATGCGTATCCTGAAAATCTCGGTTCGACAACAGTACTTGGAACTGTTCAGCGATGTCACACCGGCTGAAATGTTGCGTGGGAACAGTGAACCAACTTATGTCGATTCGATTGACAGAAAGAAAAAACGCTGCAGAACTGCCCCAGTTGGTTGTCCAGTCGATTTAGCAGAAGCCCTTGAGGAAAACTGAATTGAAACAATGGTACTGTACAAAGTCCATTCTGGAAGGAGCACGTTGTCACCTTGCGCCGCAACACAGGAAACCTGCCTCAAGACGAACCGGTGCTTCAAAAGGGCGTCTGCCGGGGACTTGATCAGCACTCTCCTGTTGAGCATGCCACAAGACACGCAGGTAAACTTGGCAAGCTTTTCGAAAAGTTGCACAAGATAAGTAAAATATGTGTGTACAGTATATAATATATACGTTGGATATCAAAGCAGCGGCACAAGATGGGAAAAACTCAAGCCCCTCCGCATGGTGATGCATGAAGCTACTCAGAGCCCCAGGCCTTGACTCCGTCGTCCAAGTCATCAGCCAAGGTGTCTCTGACTGTCTGAAGCAAAGCATCTGCAAGAGCCTGGCTGAAGCCAAGGTCGAGTCGAAGCTCGCTGTATCAGACGCACGTTCCCAAGTGTGAAAGAGCAATCCACACTAGGCCCCTGAGAGCTTATATGAGAAGCTTTGGCCGCATGCTGAGACAACTTGACACTCTGTAGATTAGCCCGGCAGAGAGCCAGCCAAGAAATTGACGCTGTGGGTTCTGAGTCTGCTGTGCTTTGCACTAGCACCCAAAAAAAAACATACACCTCAACTCCACTTCGGTCATATTTGTCATCAAGTCGTCAATGGTCATTTATGGTCATTATGTGCAAAACGTACGAAAACTTGGCTCACCTCTGAGCAACCTGGACCAACCTTCGAATCGACATGACACTCACTTGAAGCCGATCTGGAAATGCTTCGAATGAAAGCATGTCAAAGAGGCTATGCCTGGACACATCACCAACAATAAAACTGAAATCAAGCAAACTACATCTGCCCAGAGAAAACATCATCATACTTGGGATACCCCTTGATGTGGGCTGAGTCTAAGCCAACGAGCCCAACACATCCGATACAGGCCAGGCCTGAGCTCCCTCGGCACCAATCTCATTAGATTCCAACTTCATGTCCCGCACGGAGCTATTGATCTTCAAGGCTTCCGCGAGAGCCTGAAAGAAACACAAGACATCAAAGATCCGGGTCAGCAACTGCAACAAGTAAAATAAGTAAAGAGACTTGGCTCGCCTCTGACCAACCTAGACCAACCTACAAATCGACATGTCACTCATCTGGAAATGCTTCGAATGAAAGCATACTATGAGGCTATGCCTGGACAAATCACCAACAGCCAAACTGAAATCAAGCAATCTACATCTACCCAGAGAAAACATCATAATACTTCGGATACCCCTTGATATGGGCTACATCTAAGCCAAAGAGCCCAACACATCCGATACAGGCCAGGCCTGAGCTCCCTCGGGACCGATGCCATTCCATTCCAACTTCATGTCCCGCACGGAGCTATTGATCTTCAAGGCTTCCGCGAGAGCCTGAAAGAAACACAAGACATCAAAGATCCGGGTCAGCAACTGCAAGAAGTAAAATGAGTAAAGAGACTTGGCTCGCCTCTGAGCAAACTGGGCGAACCTACGCATCAAGATGACTCACTTAAAGCATCTTAAAGCTGATCTGAAAATGTTCAAGTGAAAGCATGTCAAAGAGACTAGGCCTGGACACATCACCGACAACCAAACTGAAATCAAGCAAGCTACATCTACCCAGAGAAAGCATCATCATACTTGTGATACCCCTTGATGTGTGTTGAGTCTAAGCCAACGAGCCCAACACATCCGATACATGCCAGGCCTGAGCTCCCTTGTCACCGATGTCATTCTGTAACAAATTCATGTCCCTCACGGAGCTATTGATCTTCAAGGCTTCCGCGAGAGCCTGAAAGAAGCACAAGACATCAAAGATCCGGGTCAGCAACTGCAACAAGTAAAATGAGTACAGAGACTTGGCTCGCCTCTGACCAACCTAGACCAACCTACAAATCGACATGTCACTCATCTGGAAATGCTTCGAACGAAAGCATACTAAAGAGGCTATGCCTGGACAAATCACCAACAGCCAAACTGAAATCCAGCAAGCTACATCTACCCAGAGAAATTATCATCATACTTGGGATACCCCTTGATATGGGCTACGTCTAAGCCAAAGAGCCCAACACATCCGATACAGGCCGGGCCTGAGCTCCCTCGGGACCGATGCCATTCCATTCCAACTTCATGTCCCGCACGGAGCTATTGATCTTCAAGGCTTCTGCGAGAGCCTGAAAGAAACACAAGACATCAAAGATCCGGGTCAGCAACTGCAACAAGTAAAATGAGTACAGAGACTTGGCTCGCCTCTGACCAACCTAGACCTACGAATCGACATGACACTCACTTGCAGCTGATCTGGAAATGCTTCGAATGAAAGCATGACAGAGAGGCTATGCCTGGAGACATCACCAACAACCAAACTGAAGTCAAGCAAGCTACATCTACCCAGAGAAAAGCATCATCATACTTGTGATACCCCTTGATGTGTGTTGAGTCTAAGCCAAAGAGCCCAACACATCCGATACAGGCCAGGCCTGAGCTCCCTCGGCACCAATCTCATTAGATTCCAACTTCATGTCCCGCACGGAGCTATTGATCTTCAAGGCTTCTGCGAGAGCCTGAAAGAAACACAAGACATCAAAGATCCGGGTCAGCAACTGCAACAAGTAAAATGAGTAAAGAGACTTGGCTCGCCTCTGACCAACCTAGACCTACGAATCGACATGACACTCACTTGAAGCTGATCTGGAAATGCTTCGAATGAAAGCATGACAGAGAGGCTATGCCTGGAGACATCACCAACAGCCAAACTGAAGTCAAGCAAGCTACATCTACCCAGAGAAATTATCATCATACTTGGGATACCCCTTGATGTGTGTTGAGTCTAAGCCAAAGAGCCCAACACATCCGATACAGGCCAGGCCTGAGCTCCCTCGGGACCAATCTTGTTATGTTCCAAATTCATGTCCCGCACGGAGCTATTGATCTTCAAGGCTTCCGCGAGAGCCTGAAAGAAACACAAGACATCAAAGATCCGGGTCAGCAACTGCAACAGGTAAAATGAGTAAAGAGACTTGGCGAAGCGAGATGCAAGGGGAACATGGGCAAGGGAGTGAAGGTGGCTCTGAGTGGAGTTAGTCAGGTGGTGAGTTGATGGAATGGGCTGGGCGGAGTGAGTTTGGTGGATGAAGGTTGTTAGAGTGAGTTCGTTGGATTGCTAGAGTTGGATAGAATGAGTGAGTTGGATGGAGTGAATTCAGTGGAGTGAGTTTGATCGAGTGCAGTGGACCGAGTTAGATGACTTGAGCCTGGTGGAGTGAGCTTGGATTGAGAGTGCATCAAGTTGGATCGGTTGTGTGAAGGCGAGTTTCCTATTCCCAGGTCCAGTTCCTAGGCAACATCTTGTTGCACTTCTAGCTTGTGCAAAATGATGGCTGATAGATGGTGTGGTATGGTGTGGTCTTGTGGGAAATCAAGCCTCAATCAGCCAGGGGTGTTCAATGGGCGGAACCGGGGTAATCGCTGCCTCCGACATCCCTTGCTACCGCAAGAAGTTGAAGCTGATCTGGAAATGCTTCGAATGAAAGCATGTCAAAGAGACTAGGCCTGGACACATCACCAACAACCAAACTGAAGTCAAGCAAGCTACATCTACCCAGAGAAAAGCATCATCATACTTGTGATACCCCTTGATGTGTGTTGAGTCTAAGCCAAAGAGCCCAACACATCCGATACAGGCCAGGCCTGAGCTCCCTCGGGACCAATCTCATTGAGTGCCAAATTCATGTCCCGCACGGAGCTATTGATCTTCAAGGCTTCCGCGAGAGCCTGAAAGAACACAAGACATCAAAGATCCGGGTCAGCAACTGCAACAGGTAAAATGAGTAAAGAGACTTGGCGAAGCGAGATGCAAGGGGAACATGGGCAAGGGAGTGAAGGTGGCTCTGAGTGGAGTTAGTCAGGTGGTGAGTTGATGGAATGGGCTGGGCGGAGTGAGATTGGTGAAGTTTGTTAGAGTGAGTTCGTTGGATGGCTAGAGTTGGATAGAATGAGTGAGTTGGATGGAGTGAATTCAGTGGAGTGAGTTTGATCGAGTGCAGTGGACCGAGTTAGATGACTTGAGAGTGGAGAGCGTTGGAAAGTGTGAGGTGGAGTGAGCCGAGCCATGTTCCAAGGTAACATCATGTTACATTTCGAGTTTTATGTCCAAAATGATAGCTTTAAGAGTTGCATGTCAGGCAACCGTTGGGTAGGGTCAAAATAGTTTTTTTAAGCAATTCTGGAGTGATTTTGAAGCGAGCAAATAGCAATTGCACATTTTGGTGGCCTTGAGAGGAGCAAGCGAAAAGCAAACCGAAAGCAATCGAATAGCAAAAAAATAGCGAGCGAAAAGCAATTTTCCCGGTAAAGGTGCTAATTTTCCTTGCTCGAAACGTTCGGGGTTAATGAAAAAATCAAAAAATGCAATTTTCCTCGGAAAAATCACTATTCGCTCGCTATTTTCCTGTTTGAATTTGATACGCCGATACGCAAAAGCAAGCGAATAGCGAGCGAAAAGCAATTTTCCCGGTAAAGGTGCTAATTTTCCTTGCTCGGATCGTTCGGGATTAAAGAAAAAATGCGAAATTTCGAATTTTCCTCGGAAAAATCACTATTCGCTCGCTATTTCTTTTTTTGAATTTGATATGCAAAAGCAAGCGAATAGCGAGCGAAAAGCAATTTTCCCAATAAAGGTGCTAATTTTCCTTGCTCGGATCGTTCGGGATTAAAGAAAAAATGCGAAACTTCGAATTTTCCTCGGAAAAATCGCTATTCGCTCGCTATTTCTTTTTTTTAATTTGATACGCAAAAGCAAGCGAATAGCGAGCGAAAAACAATTTTCCCAATAAAGGTGCTAATTTTCCTTGCTCGGATCGTTCGGGATTAAAAAGAAAAAATGCGAAATTTGGAATTTTCCTCGGAAAAATCACTATTCGCTCGCTATTTCTTTTTTTGAATTTGATACGCAAAAGCAAGCGAATAGCGAGCGAAAAGCAATTTTCCCAATAAAGGTGCTAATTTTCCTTGCTCGGATCGTTGGGGATTAAAGAAAAAATGCGAAATTTCGAATTTTCCTCGGAAAAATCACTATTCGCTCGCTATTTCCCTTTTTGAATTTGATACGCAAAAGCAAGCGAATAGCGAGCGAAAAGCAATTTTCCCGGTAAAGGTGCTAATTTTCCTTGCTCGGATCGTTCGGGATTAAAGAAAAAATGCGAAATTTCGAATTTTCCTCGGAAAAATCACTATTCGCTCGCTATTTCTTTTTTTGAATTTGATACGCAAAAGCAAGCGAATAGCGAGCGAAAAGCAATTTTCCCAATAAAGGTGCTAATTTTCCTTGCTCGGATCGTTCGGGATTAAAGAGAAAATGCGAAATTTCGAATTTTCCTCGGAAAAATCACTATTCGCTCGCTATTTCTTTTTTTGAATTTGATACGCGAAAGCAAGCGAATAGCGAGCGAAAAGCAATTTTCCCAATAAAGGTGCTAATTTTCCTTGCTCGGATCGTTCGGGATTAAAGAAAAAATGCGAAATTTCGAATTTTCCTCGGAAAAATCACTATTCGCTCGCTATTTCCTTTTTGAATTTGATACGCAAAAGCAAGCGAATAGCGAGCGAAAAGCAATTTTCCCAATAAAGGTGCTAATTTTCCTTGCTCGGATCGTTCGGGATTAAAGAAAAAATGCGAAATTTCGAATTTTCCTCGGAAAAATCCTATTCGCTCGCTATTTCCCTTTTTGAATTTGATACGCAAAAGCAAGCGAATAGCGAGCGAAAAGCAATTTTCCCAATAAAAAGGAGCTAAAATTTCTTTGCACTCGGATTTCCCAATTCGGGCTAATTAAAGAAAAAATGCGAAATTTCGAATTTTCGGATCGGATAAAAAGAAAATGCGAAATTTGGAATTTCCTCGGAAAAATCACTATTCGCTCGCTATTTTCCTTTTTGAATTTGATACGCAAAAGCAAGCGAATAGCGAGCGAAAAGCAATTTTCCCAATAAAGGTGCTAATTTTCCTTGCTCGGATCGTTCGGGATTAAAGAAAAAATGCGAAATTTCAAATTTTTCGTCGGAAAAATCACTATTCGCTCGCTATTTCCCTTTTTGAATTTGATACGCAAAAGCAAGCGAATAGCGAGCGAAAAGCAATTTTCCCAATAAAGGTGCTAATTTTCCTTGCTTGGATTGTTCGGGACTAAAGAAAAAATTCGAAATTTCGAATTTTCCTCTGAAAAATCACTATTCGCTCGCTATTTTCTTTTTTGAATTTGATACGCAAAAGCAAGCGAATGGCGAGCGAAAAACAATTTTCCCGGTAAAGGTGCTAATTTTCCTTGCTCGGATCGTTCGGGATTAAAGAAAAAATGCGAAATTTCGAATTTTCCTCGGAAAAATCACTATTTGCTCGCTATTTCTTTTTTTGAATTTGATACGCGAAAGCAAGCGAATAGCGAGCGAAAAGCAATTCCCGGTAAGGGTGCTAATTTTTCTTGCTCGGATCGTTCGGGATTAAAAAAAAAGCGAAATTTCGAATTTTCCTCGGAAAAATCACTATTCGCTCGCTATTTTCCTTTTTGAATTTGATACGCAAAAGCAAGCGAATAGCGAGCGAAAAGCAATTTTCCCAATAAAGGTGCTAATTTTCCTTTCTCGGATCGTTCGGGATTAAAGAAAAAATGCGAAATTTCGAATTTTCCGTCGGAAAAATCCTTATTCGCTCGCTATTTTCCTTTTTGAATTTGATACGCAAAAGCAAGCGAATAGCGAGCGAAAAGCAATTTTCCCAATAAAGGTGCTAATTTTCTTTGCTCGGATCGTTCGGGATTAAAGAAAAAATGCGAAATTTCGAATTTTCCTCGGAAAAATCACTCTTCGCTCGCTATTTTCCTTTTTGAATATGATATGCAAAAGCAAGCGAATAGCGAGCGAAAAGCAATTTTCCCAATAAAGGTGCTAATTTTCCTTGCTCGGATCGTTCGGGATTAAAGAAAAAATGCGAAATTTCGAATATTCCTCGGAAAAATCACTATTCGCTCGCTATTTTCTTGCTATCCGCTTGCTCTTCTGAAATGTTAAATCACTATTTGATTGAGCCTCCGCTCGCTACAAACCTTGCAAAAAAACATTTTTTGGTTTTCCAATGGTTGCCTGCCAACGCAACTCTTAATGATAGCTGATGTAGATGGTGTGGTCTCATTGGGGGAAATCAAGCCCAAGTCAGCCAGTGTTCAATGGGGGGAACAGGGCCAATCGCTGCCTCCCACATCCCTTGCTACCGTGAGAAGCAACTCCAGCCAGCTACCCGTGATATGCTTCAAATTACTCCAAGAGGAGGTCACCCAGCAATTCAGCGACCTGCCCTTTATTGTTGTATCTGCGGTGAGAAAGCAATCGTATCAAGCAAGTGGATCAATGATCAAACAATCAGCTGCCTTCACCATGAAGCGGCCACTTTCACCGATGCCACGGATTTCAAGCGTCTCCACTTGACTTGATGCCAAAGCCTGCAGGGCGCCAAGTTTTTTCAGGACACGGCAAAGTGTTTTTTTCCATCCAAGGTCACAACTAGCATCACAGCTAGCACCACCATCACCGACATGTCTCGGGCCTTCCCTAGGGACGTTGCCTCTTCCTCGCCACATCGAAACCTCCTCACCGTCAGGCTCTTCAGATTTTCGTAGTGTGGGAGTGCATGCGCTAGTGCCAAGATCTCTTGGGCCGGAAGGCCTTCCAACACCAAGTGTTGACATTCGATCACCTTCTCCCTGAAAATCTTCTGTTGCAAATAGATCACTGCGTCAGCATCCGAGCGATGGGTGAACTTTGCCTGCTCCATTTGCTGCCTGAACTTCTCAGGGATCATAGGCACTCTCCCATTGAGATTAAAGGGTTCCTGGGTTTGAGACTCCGACCTGTCGATGTGTTGATGTTGTGCATTCACTCCTCTCAGAGATGACCATTCGATTTCTGCCATACACCACCCTCGCTGTAAGTATGGAGTTCTGTTGGCTTCCAAGAGTTTCAAGGGCTTCTCTTTCAAAGTCTTGCTGCCTGCATCATACACTCGGACAACAGCTTCTTCATCAGCCATCATGGTTTCCCAAACATGCTTTGGAGTAAGGGTTTCGATCCTGAATGTCAAAGTGCATTCGTGAGCATACATGAGGTGCATGTTGTTCATCGCCTTTCGAAAGCTCTTCTCTTCATGTGAGGTGGTTCTTTCGTATTGGAAGAGCGAGCTGTAATCATAGAAGATCCAAATGTCTGCTTCGAATGCAGCACCGTACAATCCCGTATGATTGACGATGTGCTGCAATTGGTGGCGACATGGATCTGGATGTTCCCGGGTTTCCCAGGCGTGGGAAATGGAACAAATGATCGCCTCCTGGGTCCCATTGGCCCAATTTTGCACTTCTTCGTGCGTCACCAACGCACTCTGACGCTCGCCGCCGCACGTGAAGGTCTCGGTTTCTGCTTCTTGCCGTCTCGGTAACGGCCGTTCGGAGAGAACCAAGTCTACCAAGTACCTCAGCGCAGATTTCTGCAAGGGTGCATTGGTGCATCACGTCTCATGTCAGACATGAACAGAAACATCTTTTGTCATGAGTTTCTGGCCTCTAGGGGGGTTGAAGCTGGCATTTGTGGCTCGCGTGCTGAATTGTTCAGCTATTTGAATGACTTGCCATCTTCATTTGAAATATCACTGGCTCTGTCCTTTTGGGCTTGAATTTTCACTAGCAAGAAGACGAGGAAGACAAAGCATAATTCTTTGCGTGTATATAACCATTGGTCCTGCTTTGGCTGCAATCTAAGGATTCAGTGATCGAGCACTTCCACATGCAAATCTGTACAGCACTGCACAGCACCGCACAGCACTGCACAGCACTGCTTTACTGTAGAGCACATAGCCACAACGACTGGGGGTCAAACTTGGCTCGTACCAACCGAACATCCGAATCTTGTAGGAATTGGGCGAAAGCCTGTGGATCTGTCAAGCCGTATCGAGCCTTGGGGCAAATTCAATGGCTCCACACGAGGAAATCCTTCAAAGAGAAGAAAAGATAAAGAAACAATTGCTAATATACTCATGTATCGTGCTGGAACTTTGAGCTACTGTTGAGATCTGTTAAGGCTGGCCTTCATACATGGACAGAATTCTTCCCCGGTCATGTGCCAACTTCATGACATTTTCTCCACTTGGTACTGCTCGGAACCAGGCTTCTGCGTCGGCCGCTTTGGCAATGGCCTTCGTCAATCAATGAATTTGTGAGGCAACCAATCCCCATCCAATATGCCGATATTAGACGGTTCCAAGACCAATAAATGTGGGAAAAATAATTGAATGAATAATGATCGAAGGAAGTTTAGAAGTCAAACTTCCGACAATATGGACAGATGAAAAGCAGAGAAGGGAAGAGGCAGAGAGAAGAGAAAGATTAGAAGAAAGAAGAGTAGAAGAGAAAGAGTAAGAAGAAAGAAGATGCAGATGCGAGAAAAGGTAGGAAAGTCGCGAAACACTGTGTTTTCCCGAATGCGTAGCAAGGGTTCCCGTTTCACTCTGAGGGTCTGGGGGTTGAGGGTGTGTTCGCTCGACGTTGCGTTCGCGAGCGCAACCGTCCGCAACCGTTCGCAACCGTTCGCAACCGTTCGCGCGATCCCCGTATGGCCGTGCCTATGGGAAGTTCTGCAAAGGTGGTCATTTTTGGAGGTTTCAGACGTGTCGTTGCTTCGTTTCGCGTGGCAGGCGTGGCACTTCGTGACATTCAGACGTGTTCTGCAACGTGTCGAAAGTCGTTTTGCGTGGCAGGCGCAATACTTTTGCGACATTTTCAGAAGATGTGTTGCAGTTTTCGTGGCAGGCACAGCACTTTGGGCGTGTCCATCGTCATTTTTCGTGGCAGGCGCAGCACTTTAGACGTGTCGCGTTGCGTGTTTTTTGTAAATCGCATTGGCAGGGCTGCGTCAAGTGGTGACAAGGTGCAAATTCCGTGGCAGGCGTGGCATTTTCTGTGATGTGCTGAAAATTGACGGAAGCCTCGCACGAAACATCGATTTTGAGGTTGCAAATTTTCAGGTTCTAAGGAAAACTCGTAGGAAAACGTTGATTTTGAAGCTACAAAGTGTGAAAATTGGAGGAAGTCTCGCACGAAATGCTCGTTTTGGTGCTCCCACGTGTCTCGTCTCGCGTCTCTGGTTTGCCCGTGGCCTCGCCGTGTCTATGGGGGAAGCTGCAAAACTTGTCCTTTTGTCATGTTGCCAACTATGAAAATTGGAGGAAGTCTCGTACGAAATGCTGGTTTTTCTGCATCCACGTGTCTTGTCTCGAGTCCCTGGTGTTCCTGTGGCGTCGCCGTGTCTATGGGGGAAGCTGGAAAACATCTCCTATTCGAATGTGTCCAAGCAGGTTGTCATGTCGTTTTGCGTGGCAGGCGTGGCACTTTGTGACATTCCAACCTGTTTGATAATGTGTCGAAAATGTCAAAATTGGAGGAAGTCTCGTACGAAATGCTGGTTTTTCTGCATCCACGTGTCTTGTCTCGAGTCGCTGGTTTTCCTGCGGCGTCGCCGTGTCTATGGGGGAAGCTGGAAAATATCTCCTATTCGAATGTGTCCAAGCAGGTTGTCATATCGTTTTGCGTGGCAGGTGTGGCACTTTGTGACATTCCAACCTGTTTGATAACCTGTCGAAAATATCAAAATTGGAGGAAGTCTCGCAGGAAATGCTTGTTTTTTTGCACCCACGTGTCTCGTTTCGAGTTTCTGGTTTTCCTGTGGCGTCGCCGTGTCTATGGGGGAAGCTCCGCACTCCACACTCTACACTTTACACTCCACACTTTACACTTTACACTCCTCACCCCACACTCTACACTCCACACTCCCCACTTTACACTCCACACTCCACACTCTACACTTTCCACTCCACACTCCGCACTCCACACTCCACACTTTACTGTACACTCCACACTCCACACTTTATACTTTACACTCCTCACTCCACACTCTACACTTTCCACTCCACACTCCACACTTTACACTCCTCACTCCACACTTTACACTCCACACTTTACACTCCACACTCCACACTCTACACTTTACACTCCACACTGTACACTCCACACTCCACACTCTACACTTTACACTTTACACTCTACACTATACACTCTACACTCCACACTTTACACTTTACACTCCACGCTTTCCACTCCACACTCCACACTTTACACTCCTCACTCCACACTTTACACTCCACACTTTACACTCCACACTCCACACTCTACACTTTACACTCCACACTCCACACTTTACACTCCTCACTCCACACTCTACGCTCTACACTCCACACTCTACACTCCACATTCTACACTTTACACTCCATACTCCACACTCTACACTTTACACTCCGCATTCTACACGTTACACACTCTACACTCCCCACTCCACACTTTACACTCCAAACTCCTTACTTCACACTCCACACTCCACACTCTACACTTTCCACTCCACACTGCAGACTGGTAACAAGGGAAACATGTACAAGACTGTTCAAATAAACTATTCCAGAAAGGTATTGTGCGTGACTGCATAACCATGTGTTTTGACATCTGTACCATTAACATACGTGTGAGCATTCGGGTTCGTGGGCTTCATCTTGTTTCCAATGATTTGGGGCTCCGGAGGGTCGAAAAGTAGGCTCGCTAAAGCGGCGGGTGCGGAGCCAGCTGGCCAGATGAGAGATGAAAAATTGCACGCCGTTGTGGCGCGAAGCACATTTGCAAGTCAAAATGTACAAAACACCTCAGCGTCGGACCACTTTTTGGAAGTTGAGATGTCGAAAAAGTGCACGCCGTTGTGGCACGAAGCACATTTCGAAGTCAAAATGTACAAAACACACCATGTACGGACCACTTTTGGAGGTTCAGATGTCGTTTCGCGTGGCAGGCGCAAGGGATTGCGGACCTTGTCAAAAGTGAGCAAAACCTGAAGGTTTTGTAGCATTTTCAACTACAACCACCACTACACCACACTACACTCCAATACATTACACTACACTACAACTACACCTTCACTACATTCTACTACACTACACTCCACTACACTACACTGCACTCAATTACACTCAATTACACTACACTTCACTACATTACAATACACTACACTCAACTACACTACAACTACAACAACAACTACACTCACTACACTCCGCTACACTAAATTACACTACACTACACTACATTACAGTACACTACACTCCACTACACTACACTACATTACACTACACTACCTTCCACTACACTTCACTACATTACACTACACTACACTCAACTACAACTACAACTACACTCACTACACCCCGCTACACTAAATTACACTATACTACATTACATTACACTACACTACACTACATTCCACTACACTTCACTACATTACACAGCACTACCTTACACTGAATGACACTGCACCACAGATAGACAGGTAGACAGATAAACAGACAGATAGATAGATAGATGCATCGATAGATAGATAGATAGATAGATAGGTAGGTAGGTAGGTAGAGAGAAAAATGGATAGATGGATACATAGATAGATACATAGATAGATAGATAGATAGATAGGTAGATAGGTAGATAGGTAGATAGGTAGATAGGTAGATAGGTAGATAGATAGAGAGATAGAGAGATAGACAGATAGACAGATAGACAGATAGACAGATAGACAGATAGACAGATAGACAGATAGACAGATAGACAGATAGACAGATAGACAGATAGACAGATAGATAGATAGGTAGATAGATAGATAGATAGATAGGTAGGTAGAGAGGAAAATGGATAGATGGATAGATAGATAGATAGATAGTCAGAGAAAGAGAGAGAAAGAGAGAGAAAGAGAGAGAAAGAGAGGAGACATCAATCACCTTTCGATCCATCAGTGGCTTCGCTCTGCCATCCGTGATTCACAACAACCAACCTTTCCTATAGGTTTCCTATTTTCGAAACTTCCGCCACCGCCTTGTGCGGTACTACTGGTACAAATACATACAAATACGACCAGACCTACATCATTTAGTCCTAGGCGCATGATGAACTGGTGGCCACAAGTGCTGTCTGGATTCCCTTGTGATATCTCCCTCGGTGAAAAACTAGGGAAGCTCGAAGCATCGCTGCTGAGCTCCCGGGCTTCTCGCACCTGGGAGGCGACATCCTGCCTGGTCACGACTGCGTGGATGGGTTGTTCGCCTTTGCCTCTCTAAATCGACATTGGACACAGGGCAAGGTTGATTCATACGAGCGCATGCCAAGAAGGGAAATGGTTCCCTGCTCAGTCGATTTTGGGTTGTGTTTGTTTGAACCACACGCGACATGTCCTGAAACACTGGCAAAAAGCGAGATAGTTGAGCGAGCATCGGCCATGTTTGCCTTTTCAATCCTTTTCAGCACCTGTAAGGCACCGGTACCCACAACTGGGAGCCCTGAGCAACTGCTGCCCGCCTAGTTTTCGCTGTACCAGGAATCGAGTCGTCAGCTTCAACCTGACGAGGCCGCCCAAGGTGACAAGGTTCGACATCAAAGAAGCATTGATACTCTCAGCTTCCACAAAGAAAAACGAACAAGAACATCTCTCTCTCTCTCTCTCGTTCCACATGTTCAACTCTGGTTACGGTTGTCAAACCTCGGCACGTGGTCAAACTGTGGCAGATTGTCAAGCTTATGGTCCATGACTCAGTTACAGCATCAGAGGAGCTGCGGAGCATTGCGGAGCCTGAGAGTCGCCAAGCTCCAAGAAGTACTTGGACAGTTTCACGATGTCCAGGTGACCTTCACCTCAGCTACGCTGAGCAAAACACCTGGTCTCCTTGACATATCTTGACATGTGTCTGGAAATCGCTCTATGGTTTACTCAGTTTACTCAGTTTACTATGTACCCTCCGAAGACCACTGCAAGCGGCTCAACACCAAAAAGAAGCACCTGCATCTGTGGCATCTATGGGTTGGCGGGTCTACTTGCGTGCAGGGCGCTGTTCCTCGGCATCTTCCGAAGACTGGCCTCGAGCCGTTTGGACATGGCCCGGCAACCATCCAATCGTTCAAGGCTCAGCTGAATACACGGAACGTTCACAGGATGTCACAGTTGGTTCTTTTCTGGAAAGGATATGGTATGGTCTATTGAAAGACAGGTGGTACAGCAGGGTCTAAAGTCTAAGCATGCGTAAACCAGTTATGTATGGAATGACCAGGATTGGCTTTGCAGTCTTGTGACAAACTTTAAAGAATGACAACCTCCAAATTCCACGGTGCAGCTCCCACCTGGCCTGGACTTTGTCCTGGCTCAGCTCACTTCCTGTGACACCAACGTCTTAAAATGTCAACCTGCGGGTCCTAGCATAGACACACCAACAAGTAATTATACCCGTATTACTATTACAGTGGATGTTTTCGAATTTCTGCAGAGGTTTAGCTTGGGTCAAAAACATCACAAACATCACAAACATGTCTACATGTTTCTATGTGATTATTACATGTTTCTACTCTTGTTTGGTACGGTTTGGGAGTCTCTGCATGCTGGCTCCACCTGGACCTGTTGCTCCCTGACAGACTTGGCTTCACGGCTGTTCCAAACCCGATCCTGCCTCTCATCACTTCTTGCAGCTCTTCCTCTGACAATGCGCCTTTACCGTCCGTGTCGAACTGCTTTAGATAGTCGAGCAATTCCTGCGCAAAGTGCAAATTGCAGAGACCATCTCCAAATTGCACATGGTGACAAGGAGCGAGTTGAACCATGTCAAATCTTAATGACAGCAAGCTTGGTGCATCCCTCATGGGTCGTCAGGTTGGCCTGAACTTTCGGAATCAGCTTTCCCAATTCCTCCTGCATGGCAGCTTGATGCAGCTTGCGGGCTAGAAATCCAAGGATCTGACCCCTGTATCCACCAGTGGAGATTGCCTGGGATTCCACCAAGCCTTTCAACAACTTCTGCCCTGGCTGGATCTTTGAGTCTTTAAGACACCCAAAAAGAGTTGCTTCACTTCCGAAACATTTGCAAGAGCCACATGAAGCACACTTCAGACTTCTCACACACATAAAACTTCATCAAGCACGGTTCATCTCAGTCCTCTATGAAACGGTGAAACATCTTTTGGTCAATGTATTTTGGACCACCGAGATCTGCCAAATGCTTTTTGACCTCATTGCAAAAGCAGGGAGATAGAAATGATAGAAACACTTCAACAGTTTATGAACATTGACACGAGAGGGAAGCAATAGTCTCAATAGTCTCAAGGCAAAACACAACAGCAGCAGTTGCCGTCAAAGATCCTCATCTTCCGTGGGGTTCATCCCAAGAATAGCCATGGCATGTCCAAGTCGTTCCGCGGGAACTCCAGAAGGCTGGGAGAAATATCTGAAGACCGCGTTCGTGGAAGCGATGACATCGTTGAACATCGTGCTGTAGGCCTTGGCAAATCGATCCCAGACTAGGCGCGTCTGGGGGCTGACATGTCTTCAGGTCAACCAGACGAGTGGGAGGTGTCGGAAAAAAATGTTCACAGTTCACATCATTGAATCATACTACACTCGATGCAAGAACCGCAGATCAGAGTTGTCCACTTCATGACTGTGTAGATTGTGTAGATTCCTTCTTTCTTCAGTAATTCTATATATTGTATATAATTGAACCCTCCCGGAATATTCCAGTGTTGCCGCAAGACTGTGCATCTGCCTTGAAATCAGTAATGCATCGAACATCTATCAGAACCGACGGATCTAAATCCGTTCATAAAGAAAGCCTCTGAGCAAGGACAGATTTGTTCCCGCTTGTACCGTTAAAGCCGGGTCCCCATCTGTATCTCAAGTATCAGTCGAGACCAGCGGGAACTACATTTCGACACCCAGTAGTACTCAGTATAGTCCCACTCCTGAGCCTCCAAACTGCTGGGCCACTGGCGCTCTCCTGTCTGCCACCAACAATGAATCATGTCCAGTTTCGAAATATCTTATGCAATATGGTGTGTGTGTGTATGTCAAAGACCTTCCAAACTTGAATCTATGACAATAGGCTTAGGCATTGTATGGGAACAATCATGTTCGACATTCGCGTGCAAACTTCATGGGAACTCTTTTATAGCCCTGTCAACAAACACTCCATTCCACTTCAGAGGGCACGCTATCCTCAGCAGCTCGGGTCTCTCTGCCTCAGAAACTGCAGGTAGAAAACCATTGAGTTCGCAAATGACATCATAATTGGGATCCGCTCCTGCATACCTGACGGGAGGCATACCCTACCACCAGGTCCAGGTCCTCTTAAATACTTCACAAATACCACAGTGTGACATGACTGGCATTATCCAAAGAATCTTGCGACGATCTGCTTGCGGTGGCGAAGGATTGTATGCGACTTGAAGCATGCCGCGTCAAGGTGACAAGATGTGTGAGGATTGTATGACAAGCTTCCAAAGTCGATTCAAGACTCTGAGATCCTGACATTGTTCATCGGTTGTGCCTGCCTCGGCGAAGGCAGAAAAGGGCACCCCAGACAATTTCACGGGGAATGAAGGACAAACTTTCAACCCACCCATCGAGCCTAAGAGGTGCACTCTGCGCACTCTGGCTGGAAACCGCAAAAATCATTTTGTGTCAGGTCAAATGAAGCAATGAGCGGAAATAGTTTGGGTCTCCTAACCGGACCAAAAGAAGGAACCCCTTTTTGAAAGACCGCCCAACTGCACCGAATTCAATTATCAATTTTTGGCCAAACTACCCAAAAACAATTGGCTACATGACCAGCCAACGGCTAGAAGCTGAAAGCCAACAAGCTTCAAATCCTCCAGCTCCCGCATGTGCCTCGGCATCAGCTGATACGGCATCCTTGACCACCTTGCAGCGCAGTCACATCCACTCTTGTTTTGGTCCAGTGAACGGAGAAAAGGCTCATAAACTCAGCATGTGGACATGTACCAAATGTGCGTGCTCTGATAGTGAAAGAAGCGTCTATAGTCTATATATGGTAAAGTGTCTGACATGGCCGCAAGTGACTGCAATTTTGAGACTCAAGCTGAGCTCAATGTTATCTTGAATGAAACGTGCAGAAGTCTAAAGCAACAAAGCTCTAGCCCCTGGTCATTCATGCCTGAATTTTGACTGCTTTGCTATCTGCTTCACTCGCAGATGCTCTCTCTTTCTCTGCCTTGCAACTGACTTGTCAGGCCTTGAAACTACGTGCTGAGAAAAAGTAAGCAAGCTGCTCCACTGCTACATGTTTCCATTTCCAAACCACACCAGGTCCACTGCTACATGGTTTTGTGGGCCACAACCAGAAGTGGCGCTTACACAGTCTTGCTTAAGATTGTCTGGTGCGTTTATTCGAATTGACGTCTGGTTGTAAGGTTGAAGGTTGAATCACGTGGGTTAAGAGCGCCCGCATGAGAACAGTTCTGCCATCTTTGACCTGAAAACATCATGATATATTTTCCCAATGTCTATTCTGTCTGAAGAAAGACACGTGCTAACACCTCGTTAACCTTGATTCATGAGAAGAAAATTGAAAAACAGTGAACTACTGCGAAAACCAAAGACACATATTTCGCTATACAAGTGGAGAAAAGGAATTCTGTTTGTTGCTTTGGCGTTCCCGGTGTACATCAGGCTGTCCTCCTGAATCTAAACTCAATGCAAGAAAGAAATGAAGGAAATGAAGCACTATGTTTTGATTTTGTCACAAAATACGTATAGATTTCGATAGCAAACCATCGTAGGATATCGTAAGTCAATTCCCACCGGCGATTCCCCCAATAGCTGCCATGGCTGCCTCCGATGGCTCAAGCATGTCCTGCGGCAGATCAAGGGATGACAAGACCAGCCACATGAGCCCCATCAATAAGATATGCTCTCAGTCGACCAAAAAAATTGTGAAGATCCCAAAGAAACCGATTTCTGTTCGTGTGGATGTAGACAAGGGATGACAAGGGTAATGTACCGAGAGCCGCCTCAGAGTCACCCAGCTCCAGAAAACACGTTGCCAGCTCCACAATATCCAGCTGACCTTTACCTCAGGCGTCAAAACGAACTGGGGTCCTTCTCTTGGAGAATGGGTAAGGCCCAGAAAACCATGAGTTTGAATCATGTTTGAACATTCACCATCCATCTTGTTGGTGGTACCAATCGACCAGAGCACAGAATGGAAATTGTGCACTTCATGACCTGGCAACTTGCGAAGATGTGGTGAACGGATGTGGATACTGGCTTACTGGACCTGGCAACTTGCGAAGATGTGGTGAACGGATGTGGATACTGGCTTACTGACTTACTGGTTCCATCCAACACTTTGGCTAACGTTCAGCTTGCAGCTTCCATCCGAGTTGCTGTTACTTGGCATCTTTGCGACACTTGCCTCGCGACCCAGCGGAATCCCAAGCTGTCTAGGATTCTGCGAGTCGCTGGTAGTGAGAAGAAACCGTGGTGAACGCAAGGCCGGAGTCTCTTCAGTTTCTGAAGGAAGACTAAGACACATCTCCTTTCCCTTAATAAAGGGACTGAAAAACACTGAACTACAACCAAAAACAAGTGTGTCACTGAACAAGTGAAAAAGTGATTTTGGTTGTTGCTTTGGCGTTCCAGTTGCAGACCCTCGTTGCTGCAGTTGCTGCAAGTTCTGATTCTTCCCCAACAAGCCTGAAGCTTCTTCTGGCTCAGCTCACTTCCTGGACGCAAAATGTCCGATTTCAACCCACAAATTGTACTGAAAGACTCCATAAAACAATACAATGTCAAATATATGTCAGCCATGTATAAAATCCCAAAGCACCCGGGCATCAACCAATCAACCTAGCATCATGCATTTGCTCTCTCAAAATTCCATCATTCGATACATCCCGGAATACATCCGATGGAAATCCTTTCCTGACACTTCTGATCTCACCGCGCCTCTGATCGCTGCTTGAACTTCTTCAGTGGACAAGGTGCCCTTGTTGTCCGTATCATATTGCTTCAAACAGTCAACCACAGCCTGCGCATCTCACAAGCAGCACATACCAGGGGTCTCTGAAATCCGGGAAAATTTGGCAGCTTTAGATCTCAAGGAGTCATTACAGTTTGGCCAGGTGCAAAGGCAATCAATTTGGTTGTCGTCATTTGACTGGCCTGAACCTGTTCGAGATACTTTGTCAATTCGTCCTGTGCCGTGCAGCTTGCAAAGCTATGCAAAGCTGAAAGAGAATCGGTGAAACAACAGGAACATCAAGCATTCTCAAGGCACAATGTTCAACTCACAGGAATGAAACATCATGAAACATGAAACTTCACGAAGAAAAACCAGAATTGGACCATTCCCGAACCTACTGTCCGACTGTCCTGGATGAAACGGTGAAACGTCGCTTGGTCGATGTACTTTGGGCGACCAAGATCTGCCAAGTGTTTGCAGACCTGATTGCGGAAGCTCAAAACCCAAAGGGACAGTTCAACAACGGACCAAACATGACCAAACTGTCCAGGGAGGTGCGATTTCCTCAAAACCCAAAAGCCCTATCTGCGGCCAAAGATCCTGATCCTCCGTGGGGTTCATCCCCAGGATCCGCATGGCCTGCCCGAGGCGTTCCGCCGGAAGTCCTCGAACTCCATCGCTGAAGTGCGCGAAGACCAGGTCGATGGAACTCATGATTTCGTCGTAGAGCTTGCTGTGGACCTCGGCGAAGTTGGCGTCCCCCCACTGAGGGTCCATCTCGGTCAGCCCTGAAAAGACACACAGGGAGGAACCACTGACCGCCCGTACAGAAATAGCGGAAACCACGAAAGGTGAGCTTGGAATATGGTTCTCTGTTCCCAAATCTTGTGAGGAATTTGGGTTCTTCTGACCTTGCTGCGTGCAGTGTGAGAACCTCGAAGCCAAGCAAGCTAGTGGAGACCTTATCAAAAGTGCCAGCACCATGCAACACGCTTCCAGCCCCTCACGTTTTCCTAAGCCTCCCAACTTCCGGGCCGGTGTGCTCCTGTCAACCATACGGCTTCACGAACATGTCTAGCAAATGTCAACATGTTTTATGACAGCAAGCTCCTGGGCGGTCGGCATAATGCCACTCCCTCAGAAAATGCATAAGCTGAGGCTGAATGAAGACACTTTGCAAACATCAGCAGTGCGACTTGATTCCGTCGTAGTTTGGCGGACACCAAAGATTCTTCTGAATCCAAGACAGATGATTTGGAAATTTATTGATGTGAATGGGAAATCAACCACAGGAATCGGACAATAACGTTGCATCCATCACTCAATAGGTAATACTGTACGAAGGGTGGGGTTTGGGCCGGTGCACATGTTTCAACTCAACTATTGACATGCAATCAAAACACAGAGCCAAAAACACCAAATAGATCCATAGAATCCATAGATCATGCCATGTTCAGCAAACCTTCCAGCCAAAAAAAAAGTTCAACAACAACAAACGTCCGAGGTTGATTTCGAAAGCCTAAGACTGCGACATCCTTCTGTTTGGTCCGCCTGCGAAAACGCACAGAGTGACAACCTCATCGCTTTAAAGAAACTGTCAACATCACGCCATGAGCAAATCTCGCCATGTCCAAACCTCGAGCTGAACGCAAAAAAAACTAGACGACGGTTGGCCCGAGAGCGAAAAAAATGTTTTTCAAGCAGCTCTGATAATGGTAGTCGTAAAAAATAGTCGGTGAATGGTTGGTGAATTTTATATGAGCTATGGAGGGATAAGTTGTGGAAAGTAAGATTGATTAAGAAGAGGATACATGTGACAACCCATGCATATGCACTGTGCTGCTTGGTAAAGGGCATCATATGACACGTGTCTTGCCACCACAGAGAGACATAGATGGAGAGAGAGAGAGAGAGAGGGGGAGAAATAAAGGGAGATTTGACGTTCAATATCCATTTCGTGCGACAGGGTTGCGGCGGACTAACTAAAATGTTCAACATCCATTTTGTGCGAAAGGGTTGCGGCGGAGAAAGTAAAATCGTAATTTTACCTCAGTTTTTGGACGTCCGATGTGCACGAAATGCTACGCCTGTCACGTTTCGAGAGAAATATAGAAAGAAGAGCGAGAGAAAGAAAGGAAGAGATAGAGAGAGAGAGAGAGAGAAGATCTGCAGATGCGAAGGTGCGGGGAAGTAGATCAGCAGATGTGAAGGTGTGAAGATGTAGATCAGCAGGTGTGAAGGTGTGAAGATGTAGATCTGCAGATGTGAAAGTGTGAAGATGTAGATCTGAAGATGTGAAGGTGTGAAGATGTAGATCAGCAGATGTGAGGGTGTGAAGACGTAGATCTGCGGATGTGAAGGTGTGACGATGTAGATCTGCAGATGTGAAGGTGTGAAGATGTAGATCTGCAGATGTGAAAGTGTGAAGACGTAGATCGCAGTGAAACGTCGTGGCTCAGAAGTGCTAACCTTAGTGCGTAGCACAGCGCTGGACGCATTCCAGTAATCTGATTTACTTCAAGACCAAACACATCCATCAAAAACCCAGGCCGGTACCAAACTGGCACAAGAGTCACCTCAGAAAACAGAAATCAATTTTCAATCCAACCATTCCATGTCCACGGAAAGTCCCTGCAGAACATGGAACAATCACAAAACAACATTCTCCAAAGAATGAACACAAAACCATCTCTGCATCCACTGCAAAATCGCAATTTTACCTCAGTTTTTGACGTCCAACGTCCATTTCGTGGGAACGGGTTGCGTTGGACACCTCAAAATCGCAATTTTACCTCAGTTTTTGACGTCCAACGTCCATTTCGTGCGAAAGGGTCGCGATGGACAAACTAAACTCGCAATTTTTCCTCAGTTTTTGACGTCCAACGTCCATTTCGTGCGAACGGGTTGCGCGGGGACACCTTAAATCGCAATTTTTCCTCAGTTTTTGACGTCCAACGTCCATTTCGTGCGAAAGGGTTGCGCGCGACACTTGAAACTCGCAATTTTTCTTCAGTTTTTGACATTCAACGTTCATTTCGTGCGAAAGGGTCGCGATGGACAAAGTAAAGTCGCAATTTTTCCTCAGTTTTTGACGTCCAACGTCCATTACGTGCGAAAGGGTTGCGGCGGACCAACTAAAATCGCAATTTTACCTAGGTTTTGGATGTCCAACGTCCGTTTCGTGCGAAAGGGTTGCGTTTCGTGGTGCTCCGGCGGCACCGCCCCCTTCTTAAGAAAGAGATAGAAAGAGGGGCGAGAGAAGATCCGCAGATGTGAACGAGGAAGAGGAAGTAGATCTGCAGATGTGAAGGTGTGAAGATGTAGATCTGCAGATGTGAAGGTGTGAAGATGTAGATCAGCAGATGTGAAGGTGTGAAGATGTAGATCTGCAGGTGTGAGGGTGTGAAGATGTAGATCTGAAGATGTGAAGGTGTGAAGATGTAGATCAGCAGATGTGAAGGTGTGAAGATGTAGATCAGCAGATGTGAGGGTGTGAAGATGTAGATCAGCAGATGTGAAGGTGTGAAGATGTAGATCAGCGATGTGATGGTGTGAAGATGTAGATCAGCAGATGTGAAGGTGTGAAGTGTGAAGATGTAGATCAGCAGATGTGAGGGTGTGAAGATGTATTATAATGGCTGCTTTTTTACGAAGAACCCTTCGCAGGCGCTCTCGGGAATTAAAGTTTGACAGGAAAAGAATGCAAAAATGACCAAATGTTACTTTCGTCTTGAACACAAATAGCTTACTTGGCTTACTTTGGCCATTTCTTCAACCAGTCGAACTTGAATCTGTTGAAACAGCAGGAGTTGCTGGATCTTAATCTAAATGAACTCCAAATGAACAAACCAACGGCCCACGTCACTCTGCCAACCCACGATACCCGTGTGCACCTCAGCAGTAGCTGACACAGCACGTTTGGCCTCGCCATGTAGGTCAAAATGTTGTACGGCTGGGGTGGAACCACACCACAAATATGCAGAGGCACGGGGACACAAGCGACAACCACTCACAGTGGGAGACGAGGCAAAGGCACTGGCTCAAAAAATACTACAGAATAGTACAGGTATGTACAGACATGTACAGACAATAAAATGATTTCAAATGATTGTGTGAATCAGCTCTGCCACTCAGCTCTTGTGGGCCTGAGATGAGCCGCCAGAGCCCATGACGACGTCCTGGGAGTCGACAACTCGACAACTCCACCACCAAAAACCGGAAGTGTTCATGGCCTACGATGATCTACGGGAAAATCATGACATTTGTGCCATGACATTTGTGCCATGACTCCCTGGGACCCCTATTGATAGGGGATATGTGTGGATCTCTCGAGGTGTCGCCTCAATGTTTCAATGTCTGACGTATGACGTGTTTGTTCCATTTTGTCCCTTTGGACCTATACTGCAACTGGTGGCCAAAAAAGAACCGGAGAAATGTCGATTTCTCAAGATTTCTCCTCAAATTGAAAATATGTCGAGATGTCGAGTGTGGTGATCTAGGAATCTAGGCCTGACAAGCTAAGGCAGCCGTCCTTTGAGGAGGTCGACTCGGCGGTGAAACGCCTCGAAACGCAGAGACCAAACCTGAACTGTTTGGGAAACGGATGCAACATGAAACCAATAGAAACACTCGAAAACCCCCGGGGAAAGACTGAAAATTGCATGAAAGTGCATCATTGGACCTGAGATTGCAATGGAATCTACAATGTGGAATCATGTGGAACCAATATGAGCCTCAGCAAGAATATGTACTGCTGAGAGGACTGTCAGCAATCTGCTGGACAACTTGCCCTATGCACTTCCAGCTGCGGCTCCGCGCTCTGGCTTTGCGCCGTTCAACGAGCTCGGAATCGCGTTCAAAGAAAACGACCAAAAAAAAAACTTGTCACACAAGTGAGAAACCCTTTGCTACGGCGAGTTTGGAATCTTTGTTTGACGTGTTTCCAGTGTTTGTTCCTCTGCGGTTTGACGAGCTTTGCTGCGCAATGTTGAGCTGCAACCTGCACCATGGGGGCCACCTGGATCATCCGGGAGTCCTGTCCCAAAAAATGGCACTGCTTTTGATTTTTGGCGACCAATGGATCCACCAAATGAATCACACTCAAATTGGGAGAATTTTTGCAATGCCAATTTTGGAATGACCTTCCATTTTCTGTGCAATTTTTGGAGCTGCAAACTGCAACAAGTCGCAAAGAAGGGCCAACTGAGAGTCGTCCGTTCGGGTCCCTCAAATACTGAACAAATGAATCCGTATCATTTCTGCCACTTCTTGCCAAAGTCCTCAAACGCAATGCACAGCACGATGGAAGATGTGTGTTGATCCCAAACATACAATTGCTTGGGAGGTCTTCGGAAGGTTTCACTCTAGTGAGGTTCTCAGAACTTGTTGGGCCGGCCCGTGGCATCAGCCGAGTTTGATTTCCCAAATATAAGGACTCTCAAAGTATCCCATCAAAAGTGCTGCCCAATTTGGGCATCCCCAAGCACATCGCTTGGAAAAAATCACAGGAAACGCAAGGTCCGCATCCACTGCAACCGGTGCAACCCTTTTTTCTCAGCCACGAGCAACGGTCGCCGGCTGTGGCGATCAAACAGCAAACGGCGTGCTCAGCAACAGCCGGGTTTGGGTTTTCGCATGCCTCTGGCGCTAGGGGGATTATTGTGATGGTCATCAAAGTCCTCCACCAGACCTATCTGTATATTTATGTAGATATACATACATTTACATGTTTTAAGCCATCACGTTTATCCACATTGGGGTAATTGATTTTGGATGGCATGTGGGAAACTATATATAAAATATATGTTTGCTAACAGAAATATTCAAATACATTTATATACATATAGATACGTATATATATATTATAATATAAATATATATATATATATATATTGGTTGAAGGGATGATAATTGTGTAATTACGCTGTATTCAGTTGTATAAATAAAGGTATTGTCCGCTCCCAGAAGATCCAGAAGCACAAGAACAAATTCTTACCATGGAACGACCCGAATGGCGCATCCTGGACTTTCAACCAGCGAACCATCGCTTCCTTGCTATCCGTCATCTTTTCGCTTCTTGGTGATTGATGTGGTGAATTCACCATATATTTCCAAGGGCAACCCCACAATCCTTTGTTGCCTTAGATTCTTGTTGGATACGCCACAGTGATGGCCCTGAGCAGTGCTATAGCGGTTCCATGGGGTGAGAACAAGTTAAATGGAGGCAAAACCACCCGCAACTATATTATGGTTATGGGTCAAAACCCGTCAAAACCCGTCAAAGTTCTCACCAAAACAGCTGGGAATTTTAGGGATGTTCATCCAACCAAATCATCATATTATTGATGGTTATATATATATATACAATTATATTATATATGTATATACAATTATACCGGTATACCGGTATGTCCTCTATTCCATTATACCACCATTTTTGGCTAAATCCTCATCAAATCCATGCCTTGGTCTTTGCAAAGCTCTTGGTTTTCTGCTCCCGCTGCATCTCCGACCATATCCTAGGTCGCTTTTGGTTGAGCGGTGGTTTTCTGACATGGCCACGTTGACTCATGGAACATCGTCGATAGTCAATCTTCCAGGTTGACTTCCCTTGAAACTTGAAGTGCAAAAAAAAACAACTAGCAACTCTTGAGACACTGGATATTTGGAGCATCTAAATCCTGTCACGCGTTTAGAAGGTGGCAAGTCCAGAAATGAGGCCCGCAATGCTGGGTGACCATGCATGGCAACTCCAAAAAGTGATTCGAGTAGAAACTATGGTCACTACCAACTCAGGAGTACAAGCTTAGATACTCATCTCGCGAGTAGCCCAACAGTTGTTGCTGGGACCTCCATCATTAGATATCTGTAGAATCAGAAAGTACAGTGACTCGAAGTCGTGTTTCATCACAGCTGGATATGGCGACATCATCTCACCACATCTCCAAGATTCTCATCCATATCAGCCATGCCAACGAAGGGAAGGGCGGGAAGTACTGTGGTTTCTGCTGTTGTGCCGAGCTTGCGGGAATGTCCCGTCCATCAGATCCCAAGAAATGGAATGATGCCGATGTTTCAAAGGGGACACGTCTGATCTTGGAAGATCTGTCTTGTTGCAGCCTTGCAGGTCGTATTCAAAAATGTTACAGTAACTATCAGTAACTGCTATTTTTCTCCATCCAACGTAGACATTTTAAACATTTTGACATTTGCAAAACCAAACGCAGTCAGTGGCTGTCATGTCCGTGTCGACTTCGGAATGGATGTCCTGATGATCCTGATGGTAACTGTGGCAAAGCCATTTCAACAAAACAGTCAGTCCATTCCTGTAGATGGAGGTTTCCATAAATGGAGGTACCAATAGCTGGATGGTTTACTTCATGGAAAATCCCATATATAAATGGATGAGAACTGGGGGTACTCCTATCTTAGGAAACCCCCATATAGTTCCAGCAGGGTTTTTGTTCAAGACTTTTTTTTAATAAATCACCCTCAACAACCCCACTATATACTATATACTGTACTGCTGTAAGATTTTGAAATCCCCCAGTTCAAAACCCTTCGTGTTTTCTGTTGTTTGGCCCCCACTTATGCGTGTCAATACTTCCTTTTTCCCACTTGTGGCATACAGAATTAAAAAAACTCCTGATTCGAACCATTTGGGCGCCATTATACCAACTAGGCCGCATACCCAATAAAACCACAGATTGGGAATTGGTTTTTTGTGGATTTTTTGGGACACAAAAATCTTTGCGATCGCCATTCCAGGTCGAAATTCCCAATCTATCTATCTTTGGATCAAAAAAACAACGTGCATTGGGGCATCTCACAAGTCGCAGGTGCTCCAGATCAATCGAAGATGATCATGATTAAACAATAAACATGTAGGTCTCGCACACTCAGGAGCAAGCAGACTGTCCGCCGCATCCGCTTGGAGTTGACTTTTGAACGGGGCTCAGCTGAGATCTCTAGAAATTAATGCAGAGTTCGAAACCCATCTTCTTCTTTTCCTCGATCACTTGCTTCAAGGCCTGGCTGTGCGCAGTCCCCTTTTCTTTGCTGGATGGCACTATGATGTCCCCCACAGCGCTAGCCCTCAGCACCCTCAGCACCCTTCAGTCACGGTCAACAGAATCTGAACCCCAACACCAAGAATAAGCAGAGGCACCATGAGCAGCCACTTGGAATCCCGGGACAGGCCTTCACCCCCTCAGCGCCGATGGAATTGCAACCCACATCGATGCTTGTCACGGAAGTGTTCGTCTTCAAAGCTTCAGCTAGTGCCTGGCCAAAGGGAAAGCGACTTGGAAGTAGATCAAAGCTGACATCTGTGAGACCTCATGAAATACAAAGGAGACACAACTCTCAGTTTCCGACTCTGAGTTTCCAAAGAACAAATCCCGCAAATGTCGTTTACAGAGGTGCATTTCCAACCAACATCATGCCAATATCCCAGTAGAAAGCATACCAGTACCACATCATACCACACAAAATGAGTTCAAGTCAAAAATCAATTCACCCATTCACCCACTTCACTGACACTCAACAAGATTTGGAACCTGGAAATGCGAAGGATGAGCATGAGCAAACTACAAAGTCTTTCAAGCTGGCGACAAAGACACCATGAGCAGCCACTTGGAATTCCGGGAAAGGCCTGAGCGCCCTCATCGCCAATGGAATTCCAAGACAGGCCGATGCTTGTCACAGAAGTGTTCGTCTTCAAAGCTTCAGCTAGTGCCTGGCCAAAGGGAAAGCGACTTGGAAGTAGATCAAGGTTGACATCTGTGAGACCTCATAAAATACAAATGAGACACAACTTTCAGTTTCCGACTTTCCGACTCCGAGTTTCCAAACAACAATTCCCACTGGATTCAGGGCAAATGTCTTTGACACAGAGATGCACTTCCAGCCAATATCATGCGAATATCCCAGTAGAAAGCATCCCACATCATACCACACAGAATGAGTTCAAGTCAAAAAGAAATTCACCAACTTCACTGACAGTCAACAAGATTCGAAACCTGGAAATGCGAAGGATGAGCATGAGCAGACTACAAAGCCTTTCAAGAAGCTGGCGACAAAGACACCATGAGCAACCACTTGGAATCCCGGGACACAAAAGGCCTTCACTCCCTCAGCGCCGATGGAATTGCCAGACAGGTCGATGCTTGTCACGGAAGTGTTCATCTTCAAAGCTTCAGCTAGTGCCTGGCCGAAGGGAAAGCGACTTGGAAGTAGCTCAAAGCTGACGTCTGTGAGACCTCATGAAATACAAAGGAGACACAACTCTCAGTTTCAGACTCCGAGTTTCCAAACAACCATTCCCACTGGATTCAGGGCAAATGTCTTTGACACAGAGATGCACTTCCAGCCAATATTATGCCAATATCCCAGTAGAAAGCATACCACATCATACCACACAGAATGAGTTCAAGTCAAATAGAAATTCACCCACTTCACTGACAGTCAACAAAAATTGGAAACTGGAAATGTGATGGATGAGCATGAGCAGACTACAAAGCCTTCCAAAAAGCTGGCGACAAAGACACCATGAGCAGCCACTTGGAATCCCGGGACACAACAGGCCTTCACCCCCTCAACGCCGATGGAATTGCGCCACAAATTGATGCTTGTCACGGAAGTGTTCGTCTTCAAAGCTTCAGCCAGTGCCTGGCCAAAGGGAAAGCGACATGGAAGTAGATCAAATCTGACATCTGCGAGACCTAATGAAATACAAATGAGACACAACTCTCAGTTTCCGACTCTGAGTTTCCAAAGAACAATTCCCACTGGATTCAGGGCAAATGTCGTTTACTCAGATACATTTCCAGCCAATATCATGCCAATATCCCAGTAGAAAGCATGCCACATCAGACCACACAAAATGAGTTCGAGTCAAAAAGAAATTCACCCACTTCACTCACGGTCAACAAGATTTGGAACCTGGAAATGCGAAGGATGAGCATGCGCAAACTACAAAGTCTTTCACCAAACTGGCGACAAAAACACCATGAGCAGCCACTTGGAATCCCGGGACACAAAAGGCCTTCACTCCCTCATTTCTGATGGAATTGTTTTGCAGGTTGATGCTTGTCACGGAAACGTTCGTCTTCAAAGCTTCAGCTAGGCCCTGGCCAAAGGGAAAGCGACATGGAAGTAGGCTGAAATCTGTTCCAGAAAGGATACGATTCAATCATTTTCAAGTATTTAAACAAGAGTGGTCGTCCCATGTCTAACTCAGTGCAAACCACATGCGGCAAAAATTGTCCAGAGAATCAACAGATGCGTATCCTGAAAATCTCGGTTCGACAACAGTACTTGGAACTGTTCAGCAAATGTCACACTGGCTGAAACGTTGCTTGGGAACAGTGAACCAACTTATGTCGATTCGATTGACACAAAAGAAAAAACGCTGCAGAACTGCCCCAGGTGGTTGTCCAAAAATTAGCAGAAGCCCTTGGGGAAAACTGAATTGAAAAGTGGTACAAAGTCCAACAAGTTCCCTTCCAGAAAGGAGCACGTTGTCACCTTGCGCCGCAACACAGGAAACCTGCCTGAAGACGAACCGGTGCTTCAAAAGGGCGTCTGCCGGGGACTTGATCATCACTCTCCTGTTGAGCATGCCACAAGACACAGAGGTAAACTTGGCAAGTGTTTCGAAAAGTTGAACAAGATAAGTATGAATTTGGATATCAAAGCAGCGGCAACGGAAAAACTCAAGCCACTCCGCATTGTGATGCATGAAGCATGAAGCCACTCAGAGCCCCAGGCCTTGGCTCCGTCGTCCAAGTCACTGTCAGCAGTGGTGTCTCTGACTGAAGTCTTCCTCTGAAGCAAAGCATCTGCAAGAGCCTGGCTGAAGCCAAGGTCGAGTCGAAGCTCGCTGTGACAGACGCACGTTCCCAAGTGTGAAAGAGCAATCCACACTAGGCCCCTGAGAGCTAATATGAGAAGCTTTGGCCGCATGCTGAGACAACAACTTGAGACTCTGTAGATTAGCCCGGCAGAGAGCCAGCCAAGAAATTGACTGTGGGTTAGCACCCCAAAAAAACATACACCTCAACTGAGTCGTATTAAAAACCCCGTTTGAAAATGCTGATCCCAACCACAAATCATCGTAATTCCATGCGGCGGTCTTCATGTTACAATAGGACCTCCACATTTCCAGATTATATATTAATATTGCCAGACGGAATCTTGGATGCTTTTGAGATACGGAGAAATAGAACAATGAACGGTTGTTTTGTATTGTGTACAGAAGATGGAGACATCTACGGTATAAAAGGGTCATATATGTTTATATAAGGCTATGTGAAGGATAATTACCTAAAAATATGGTCCTAAACGGGGTACAGTACCTCCATTCCAGCCCTTTGAAATGCCCATCAAAGGAATGGATTTTGAGTGCCGGCAATGCAAACGACATGCTCTGTTATTTTTTTCCACATCAATGGCTACATGTATTCTTGCCTTTTCTTTGTGCGCCTCAAAATTCAAATGAGAAAAGAAAACCAAAACGGGTCAAATGGGTCTATGATCACCTGGGACGACTTTGGATGTCGTTCAGATGTCGTTCAGATGTCGTTTCGGATGTCGTTCAGATCGCCGGTGGGATTCAAAAATTTGACATATTGCTCTGTGACCGATCTAAGCTAAAAATGGCTCATGGGGGATGGAAATGGAAGACTAAACAAAATATCCGCCGACCCCGGCCGACGCAAGGGGGAGCGCGTAAGGGAAGAAGAGGTACTGCACTGCTATCCGCCGACCCCGGCAGGACGACGACAACGACAACGACAACGACAACAACAACAACAACAACACCACCAACACCAACACCAACACCAACACCAACAACAACAACAACAACAACAACAACAACAACAACAACAACAACAACAACAACAACAACAACAACAACACACACAACCACAAGAACAACAACAACAACAACAACAACAACAACAACCACAACAACATCAACAACAACACCAAGAACAAGAACAAGAACAATAACAAGAACAAGAGCAGGAACAACAAGAACAACATCAACAGTAACAACAACAACAACAACAAGAAGAACAACAACAACAACGACAACAACAACAGCAACAACAACAACAACAGAATCCGTCGAAAATCTGTCGAAAAATGCTGTTTTTCTAGGATTTCAGACGACACGTTAGGGAGTTGTTTGGCGCGGTTTTGGAACTAGCTCGTCCTTCAGAGGCATGGTGTTTCCCTGCCGGGAGGTGATTTTTTCGAAGCTGTTTTAGTGCTAGCAGCCGCAGGCATCAGAATTTGTCGAAAAATGCTGTTTTTCTCGGATTTCAGATGACACGTTAGGGAATTTTTTGGTGTGGTTTTGGAACTAGCTCGTCCTTCAGAGGCATCGTGTTTCCCTGCCGGGAGGTGATTTTTTCGGAGCTGTTTTACTGCTAGCAGCCGCAGGCAACAGAATCTGTCGAAAATCTGTCGAAAAATGCTGTTTTTCTAGGATTTCAGACGACGCGTTAGGGAGTTTTTTGGCGCGGTTTTGGAACTAGCTCGTCCTTCAGAGGCATGGTATTTCGCCCCCGGGAGGTGATTTTTTCGAAGCTGTTTTACTGCTAGCAGCCGCAGGCAACGGAATCTGTCGAAAAATGCTGTTTTTCTAGGATTTCAGACGACACGTTAGGGAGTTTTTTGGCGTGGTTTTGGAACTAGCTCGTCCTTCAGAGGCATTCACACTGTTTTTGCAATTTCAAGAAAACGTGGAAGGCACGAAACACTGTAAATAGCGGTGTTTTAGCCACTTTTGGGCGCTGAAACGCTGGTATTTACACAGTTTTTTGCCCGTGACGGCGCCAAACCCCTGTAAATTACAACATTTTCTGCACTTTTTGAACCGATTTTTTGCCTTGGTGAACGCAAAAAACGCTGGTATTTACGCGTTTCCCAAAAAATCGAAGATCGTGACGTGAACGAAACCCTGTAAATAACAGTGTTTTAGCCACATTCGGGGACTAAAACTGTGGTATTTACGCGGGTTCTTGCCAGCTGACAGCGCAAAATGCTGTAAATTACAGCACTTTGTGCGCTGTTTATGTTCAATTTTTAAACGCGCGATGCTTTCACATGTTCTTTGCATTATTTTGCATTCTTCCACAAGAAGCAACGTTGCAGATTGAAACTGGACGACAGCGTGACCCGAAAGAAAGCTGGAGGGAGGAGACGCACAGAAGCTTTTACCCACACACACAGGGGCTTTTACACAGAGAAGTCTTTACACAAAGGAGCTTTTTACATACAAAAGGTTTTACACAGAGAAGTCTTTACTCTAAGGTGCTTTTGCAGACAAACGTCTAGGAGCTTTAACTCACAGAAGTTTTTACACGAAGAAGTCTTTACACAGAGGGCTTTTTACACACAGACGCGTTTGCACACAGAAGCTTTTACACAGAGAAGCCTTTACACAGAGGAGCGTTTACACACCAAAGCGTTTACACACAGCAAGCTTTTACACACGCAGGGGCTTTTACACATTTACACAGAGTAGCTTTTTACACACAGAAGGTTTTACACAGAGAAGTCTTTCCTCTGAGGAGCTTTTTCACACAAACGTCTTGGAGCTTTTACACACAAAAGCTGTTACACAAAGAAGTCTTTACACAGAGAGCTTTAACACACAGACGCGTTTACACACAGAAACTTTTACACAGAGAAGCCTTTACACAGAGAGTTTTTATACACGGAAGCTTTTACACACAGAGAAATCTTTACAAAGACGTGCTTTCACACAGAGAAGCTTTTACACAA
>CAMXCT020003444.1:0-15152 GCA_947184155.2 Cladocopium goreaui | reverse complement strand
TGGAACTCCAAACGAACACACTGCGGGACCCCTTTTTGCCAGATTTGGGCTGCAGGATCCCCAAAATGGGGTCCAGCAACCTGAAAAATCACACTGATACAAAGCGAACCTGCTGGACCCCTTTTTGCCAGATTTCGACGCCAAAAAGGTACAAAAAGGGGCCCAAGAAGCTTTTACAGAGGTAAAAAAAGGAGCCAAAAGTCTGCACCAAAATTCTTTTTTAAAACGGTGCCAAACTCCAAGGACACCCTTAAGGGGCACAAAGCAAATTCCAAAATAAGCTCGAATACCTCATTCTAAGGGCCCCAGTCTTTGTTTGTACCAACAGCAACAACAACAACAACAACACCAACACCAACACCAACACCACCACCACCACCACCAACAACAACAACGACAACAACAACGACAACAACAACAACAACAACAAGAACAACGACGACAACGACAACAACAAGAGCAACAACAACGACGACGACGACGACGACGAGGACGACGACGACGACGCCGACGCTGACGTCGACGACGACGACGACGTCGACGACGACGACGACGGCGACGACGACGACAACGATAACAACAACCACCGCTTCTTTGGTCTCGAGCTCTGTGGCTGCGTCTGTCTGTGCGTCAACATAAGGCTGCGCCAACATAGGGCCAACATCGGCCAAGATGTGGGCTACATGGGCCGACATAAGGCCAAGATAGGGACTACATAGGCCAAGATAGGGCCAACATCGGCCAAGATGTGGGCTACCTGGGTCGACATTACGCCAAGATGTGGGCTACATGGGCCAACCTAGGGCCAAGACAGGGGCAAACCTGCGCCCAAATAGGGCCAACATCGGCCAACAACAACAACAACAACAACAACAACAACAACAACAACAACAACAACAACAACAACAACAACACCCGCTCGGGCTGACGGGTCTGCTTTTGCCGGCGCCCGGCTGTCAGGCGTAAGCCTCATAAATCCGGGCGCCGGCCCCGGGCCGCAGCCCGTGTCCTTGCCGGAGGCCTTCGGTTGGTAACCGAAGGTTATATGCGTGGACGCCCCTGCCGCCGACCCACCTCGTACTTACCCCCGTCCCACGATTATCGTTGTAATTTACAGTGTATTCTGCGTGTGGTGTTCAAAAAACATCGTTTTTTACAGGGTTTTGTGGCCTTCGCCGTCTCCAGGTTTCATCTTGGCGACGTTAAAAAACCATGAGTTTTTCATGGTTTTGGGTCTTAGGAAGGGGTCCGGAACGGAAAACTGGACATCTTGACGGCCTTGGTGTCAACATAGGGCCAACATCGGCCAAGATGTGGGCTACATGGGTCAACATAAGGCTAAGATAGGGGCAAGCCTGCGCCAACATAGGGCCAACATCGGCCAAGATGTGGGCTACATGGGCCGACATAAGGGCTACATGGGTCAACATAAGGCTAAGATAGGGGCAAGCCTGCGCCAACATAGGGCCAACATCGGCCAAGATGTGGGCTACATGGGCCGACATAAGGCCCCCCCCCCAAGGGGAAGGATAGGGACTTACATAGGACAAGATAGGGCCAAAATAGGCAAGATTGTGGCGAAAGGGGGAGACAGGACGCCAAAGAGGCTTGACAATGAATCGGGTCTACCAGGGGCCAACAGGGCCAAACCTAGGGAACAAGAAAGGCGGACAAAACCGGCGCACCAAAGGAGGGACCAAACAGCGGCCAACCAGCGGCCAACAAAAATCAAACCAACACCCTAACACCACACCACCGAACATCCTATCCACCATATTTTACACAAACAACAACAACAACGACAACCACCCAACAACAAGAACAAGCAACAAGAACAAGAAAAACAGCCCAACAGCAACAGCAGCAAATAGCAATTAAAGAAGACAGGCAAGAGAGAACCAGACCAAACCTGGCAAACATGCAAAACAAAAACAAGAAAAAACAACAAACAGACAAAAACTAACAACAACAACAGACTAACAACAAAAGAATACAACAGACAACAAACACAACCACAACCACAACCACCACCACCACCACCACCACCACCACCACCACCACCACCAACAACAACAACAACAACACCCGCTTGGGCTGACGGGTCTGCTTTTGCCGGCGCCCGGCTGTCAGGCGTAAGCCTCATAAATCCGGGCAGGGGCCCCCTGGCCGTGGCATAGCCGAAGGCGTTTCTCTCCTCTCCGTAGGAGAGAGGGGCCGCCGCCCCAGCCGCCGACCTCTGCCGACCTCTCCCCCCCGCCAAAAACTACCGCGTTTTACACTGTTTTGTGCTCTTCCCATTTTTTGCAATTTTTCGGAGCTTGTGCCTCAAGATGGGTCAACCTGGGCCAACATAGGCCGCAAGATGAGCCAACATAGCGTCAAGATGGGCCAACATAGCCCCCGAGGTGGGCCAACATAGCCCCAAGATGGGCCAACATAGCCCCAACATGGGCCAACATAGCCCCAAGATGGGCCAACATAGCCCCAAGATGGGCCCACATTGCCCTCAAGATAGGCCAACATAGCCCCAAGATGGGCCCACATAGCCCCAAGATAGGCCGCCGACCATCAAAATATCCTGCGTTTTACAGTGTTTTTTTTGGCTGTTCCCATTTTTCGGATCTTTTGGCTCAACATAGGTCAACATGAGGCCAACATAGGCCAACATAGCCACACAATGGGCCTACATAGTTGGGCCCCTGGCCGGCTGTCGCGCGTAAGCGCTTAAATCGGGCCAGCAGGCCCTGTGGACCGGCAAAGCCCCCGGCCGAAGGCCGCTAGCTTTAGCTATGGGGCTGCGCGCCCCTGCCGCCGCCCCGCAATTTGCGGTGTTTTTTGCTGTTTTTTGCTCTTCGACAAAAGCTGACTTTTCGTCCCAAGATGGCCCAACATGGCCCAAGATGAGCCCCAAGATGGCCCAACATAGGCCCAAGATGGCCCCAAGATCGCTCAACATAGGCCCAACATGGCCCCAAGATGGCCCAACATAGGCCCAACATGGCCCCAAGATCGCCCAACCTGACCCCAAGCTGGCACAGCATAGCTCCAAAATGGCCCAACATTGTCCCGAGATGGCTCCACATAGCGCCAAATTGATGCCACAGACAACAACATCAACGACCTCGACGACATCAACTACAGCAACAACAACAACGACGACGACGACAACAACAACAACAACGACGACGACGACGACGACGACGACAACTACAACTACAACAACAACAACAACAAACAACAACAACAACAACAACAACAACAATCAACAATCAACAATCAACAACAACAACAACGACGACAACAACAACAACCACAACCACAACAACAACAACGACAACGACAACAACAACAACAAACAACAACACCAATCGCCGCAACCACATCGCCGACAACACCACCGACCGTCTTGTTGCTGTTGTTGTTGTTGTGGTGGTTGTTGTTGTTGCTGTTGTTCTTGTTGTTGCTGTTGTTCTTGTTGTGGTTGTGGTTGTAGCAGTCATCGTCGTAATCGTATTCGTCGTATTCGTCGTAGTAGTCGTAGTAGTAGTCGTCGTAGTAGTAGTAGTCGTAGTTGCTGTTGTTCTTGTCGTTGTCGTTGCTGTGGTGTTGTCGTTGTCCTTATCTCTGTCGTTGTCCTTGCCGTTGTCGTTGTCGTTATCATTCTCGTTGTCCTTGTCGTTGCTGTTGTTGTCGTTGTCCTTATCGCTATCGTTGTCGTTGTGGTTCTGGTTGTGGTTGTGGTTGTTGTTGTTCTTGTTCTTGTTGTTGTTGTTGTTGTCATTGTCGAGGCTGATGATGATGATGCTGAAGATGACGGTGCTGAATGATGATGATGCTGAAGATGACGGTGCTGAATGATGATGATGATGATGCTGATGATGATGATGCTGATGCTGAAGAAGATGATGATGATGATGCTGATGATGATGATGCTGCTGATGATGATGATGCTGATGATGATGATGATGAGGCTGATGATGATGATGACGGTGGTGATGATGATGATGATGATGATGATGATGCTGATGATGATGATGATGATGATGATGAGGCCGATGATGGTGATGACGATGACGATGACGATGATGGTGATGATGATGATGATGATGATGATGATGCCCTCACCCTGCACCTTTTGGGCCTGCTGGCCCGCTGTTGGGCGTCAGCCCCTTAAATTCGGCTCCGCCGGCTCCCCACGAGTGGCTTGCCCCACGAGCGTCCCAGAGCGACTAGAGCTCTAACGAGTACGCTGACAAATGCGTCACGAGCGTCCCAGAGCGACTAGAGCTCTATGGTGAGGCGCGCCCCAAGCCGCCGACCCTCCGACGCCGGGCCCCGAAAAACACCAAAAATCCTTCAGGAGGGTGGGGGAGAGCTTTTTGGCCGGAATCCGGGTCGCTCATAAGCGTCTCCAAGAGCATTCCCCGCCCCTGTTTTGAGGGTACCTAAAATAGGAAAAAAGTGCCGTTTTGACACATTTTTCCGACGCTTTTCAGCTTTTCGAAATGGTCAAAATGCTGTAAATTACAGCATTTTTGCGTTTTAACGTCTTTTGCGGGAGCCATGCAAAAACGCAGAAAATGCTATAAATACCAATACTTTTTGGACCCAAGATGCACAAAACACTGCAAATACCAGTGTTTTTGAAAGCCAAGCAAAAAAACACTGTAAATTACAGCATTTTTGGCGGGTTGATCGCAAAAAATGCTGGTATTTACACGGTTTTTGCAATTTCAAGAAAACGTGGAAGGCACGAAACACTGTAAATAGCGGTGTTTTGGCCACTTTTGGACGCCGAAACGTTGGTATTTACGCAGTTTTTTGCCCGTGGCGGCGCCAAACCCCTGTAAATTACAGCATTTTCTTCCCTTTTTGAACCGATTTTTTGCCTTGATGAATGGAAAAAACGCTGGTATTTACGTGGTTTTCAAAAAATCGAAGATCGTGACGTGAGCGAAACCCTGTAAATAACAGTGTTTTAGCCACTTTCGGGGACTAAAACTGTGGTATTTACGCGGGTTCTTGCCATCTGACAGCGCAAAATGCTGTAAATTACAACACTTTGTGCGCTGTTTCTGTTCAATGTTTAAACGCGCGATGCTCTCACATGTTCTTGGCATTCTTCCACAAGAAACAATGTTGCAGATTGAAACTGGACCACAGCGTGACCCGAAAGAAAGCTGGATGGAGGAGACGCACAGAAGCTTTTACACACACAGGGGCTTTTACACAGAGAAGTCTTTACACAAAGGAGCTTTTTACACACAGAAGGTTTTACACAGCGAAGTCTTTACTCTAAGGAGCTTTTGCACACAGACGTCTCGGAGCTTTTACACACAGAAGCTTTTACACGAAGAAGTCTTTACCCAGAGTGTTTTTTACACACAGACGCGTTTGCACACAGAAGCTTCTACACAGAGAAACCTTTACACAGAGGAGCCTTTACACACAAAAGCGTTTACACACAGCAAGCTTTTAAACACACAGAAACTTTTACACAGAGAAGCCTTTACACAGAGAGTTTTTACACGCGGAAGCTTTTACACACAGCGAAATCTTTACACAGACGCGCTTTCACACAGAGAAGCATTCACACACCCGAGAGCTTTTACACACGGAAGCTTTCACACACAGAAGTTTTTACACAGAGAAGCCTGTACACAGAGAAGCTTTTACACACAAGCGCGTTTACACACAGAAGTTTTTGCACAGAAGAATCTCTACATAGAGAAGCCTTCACACGCAGAACCGATTACACACAAAAGTTTTCACACAGAGACGTCTTTACACAGAGAAGCTTTTACACGCAGAAGCTTTTACACCCAGAAGCTTTTACACAGAGAACTCTTTACACAGAGGCGCTTTTACACGAAGTGGAAAGTTGAAATTGGCAGCAATTCTCTGGAAAAAAACAATCGCAGGAGCTTTCGGGAACACGCCTTCCCCACTTGCTTCAAGAAAAAAACGCTGTTCCATGATTCCATGAATTTGTTCAAAAAAGCATAAGGAATATATTTCTGAAGCAGCAGGTCCTCATTCAATAGCTTTCAAACCCACCCTGCGATGACATCGAGGTCAAGTAATCCGGCGGAGCCGACGATGAGCGTCAGCTCTAAAATTCGGCTCCGCCGGCTCCCCACGAGTGGCTTGCCCCACGAGCGTCCCAGAGCGACTAGAGCTCTATGGTGAGGCGCGCCCCAAGCCGCCGACCCTCCGACGCCGGGCCCAAAAATCCTTTAGGAGGGTGGGGGAAAGCTTTTTGGCCGGAATCCGGGTCGCTCATAAGCGTCTCCAAGAACATAATCCCTCCCCCCCGATTTTGAGGGTACCTAGAATCGGGGAAAAAACCCCGTTTTGACACATTTTTCGGACGATTTTCAGCTTTTCGAAATGGACAAAATGCTGTAAATTACAGCATTTTTGCGTTTTACCGTCTTTTGCGGGAGCCATGCAAAAACGCAGAAAATGCTGTAAATACCAATACTTTTTTTGGACCCGAGATGCACAAAACACTGCAAATACCAGTGTTTTTGAAAGCCAAGCAAAAAAACACTGTAAATTACAGCATTTTTGGCGGGTTGATCGAAAAAATGATGGTATTCACAGTGTTTTTGCAATTTCAAGAAAACGTGGGAGGCACGAAACACTGTAAATAGCGGTGTTTTGGCCACTTTTGGACGCCGAAACGCTGGTATTTACGCAGTTTTTTGCCCGTGGCGGCGCCAAACCCCTGTAAATTACAACATTTTCTTCCCTTTTTGAAGCAATTTTTTGCATTGATGAACGCAAAAAACGCTGGTATTTGCGCGTTTTTCAAAAAATCGAAGATCGTGACGTGAACGAAACCATGAAAATAACAGTGTTTTAGCCACTTTCGGGGACTAAAACTATGGTATTTACACGGGTTCTTGCCATCTGACAGCGCAACATGCTGTAAATTACAGCACTCTGTGAGCTGTTTATGTTCAATTTTCTAACCTGCGATGCTTTCACCTGTTCTTTGCATTCTTCCACAAGAAACAATGTTGCAGATTGAAACTGGACGACAGCGTGACCCGAAAGAAAGCTGGATGGAGGAGTCGCACAGAAGCTTTTACACACACAAGGGGTTTTTACAAAGAGAAGTCTTTACACAAAGGAGCTTTTTACACACAGAAGGTTTTACACAGAGAAGTCTTTACTCTAAGGAGCTTTTGCACACAAACGTCTAGGAGCCTTTACACACAGAAGGTGTTACACAAAGAAGTCTTTACACAGAGGGCTTTTTACACACAGACGCGTTTGCACACAGAAGCTTTTACACAGAGAAGAGGAGCTTTTACACACAAAAGCATTTACACACAGCAAGCTTTTACACACACAGGGGCTTTTACACAGAGAAGTCCTTACACAAAGGAGCTTTTTACACACAGAAGGTTTTACACAGAGAAGTCTTTACTCTAAGGAGCTTTCGCACACAAACGTCTAGGAGCTTTTTCACACAGAACTTTTTACACGAAGAAGACCTGACAGAGAGAGTTTTTACACACAGACGCGTTTGCACATAGAAGCTTTTACACAGAGAAGCCTTTACACAGAGGAGCTTTTACACACAAAAGCATTTGCACACAGCAAGCTTTTACACTCACAGGGGCTTTTACACAGAGAAGTCTTTACACAAAGGAGCTTTTTACACACAGAAGGTTTTACACAGAGAAGTCTTTACTCTATAGCTTTTGCACACGAACATCTAGGAGCCTTGACACACAGCAGCAGTTACACAAAGAAGTCTTTACACAGATATATATATATATATAGCTTTCACACACAGACGCGTTTACACGCAGAAGCTTTTACACAGAGAAGCCTTTACACTTTACACAGAGAGTTTTTACACACGGAAGCTTTTACACACAGTGAAATCTTTACACAGACGTTTCACACAGAGAAGCTTTCACACACAGAAGCTTTCACACAAAGAAGTCTTTACACAAAGTGGTTTTTACACACAGCAACTTTTACACACAAAAGCTTTTACACAGAGAAGTCTTTGCGCAGAGGCACCTTTACACGAAGTAACAAGTTGAAATTGGCAGCAGTTCTTCGGGAAAAACCCTTGGCAGGAGCTTTCGGGAACTCACTTGCTCCCCAAAAAAGCCGTCTATTTCCAACAAAGTTCCTATCCCATGACCTTTTTTCAAAAAACATAAGGAATATATTTCTGAAGCAGGTCCCCATCCAAAAGCTTTCAAGCCCACACTGCGATGAAATGGAGGGTCGAGAATTCCGGCGGAGCCGACGAGGGGCGTCAGCCCTTAAATAACATAAAATCAAATCAATCAATCAATCCATCACAATCAACCTGTAACCGCAAAACTATCCATTCACCTTGATCATTTGCATATCATCCAAACATATCCGAACGCACAATCTGCCAAGCTTCACAACCGCATTGGCAAAAATCATCATGCAAATTGCCGCCTGGAGAAAAATTGATGGTGTGGCAGTTCTACAACCGCGTCGTCACATCCATTCGACTAGGATGAGATATGGCAAAGACTTAGCCCCAAAAATCAAAGTTAAAATGATGTTTAGATATGTTTAGGCACCTTCTTGCCGTTCCTAGTTCGCACATAGTCAAGGCATACTGTACAGGTTGGCCAGCCTCAAACTTCGGATTTGATAGCAGCCTGGCACATCCATGTCCCTTTGCTTCTTCGCTTTCTCCGTCATTGGTGCTGATATTTCCAGCTCCCTTGCCGAAAATAAACCTGGTTGAGCGCAAGAATTGTGGCAAGGAAAAAATTCAAACTTGCAGCTATCAAGGGCAAAAATGATTTGACATCTGTTTTGGGACGAACCATCCTCGTGAAAACCCGCGCACGGTACTTGAACACTCATTCCGGTGGGAAACTGTCAAAAATATGGACATATTTCGGAATGTTGGGACGCAAAAACATAGAACCCGTGCCAGTTTGAGAAGAATGGACTTGCACTGAGCTCCTGAAATTCTCAGGATATCTTGAACATTTGAATAGGCAAGTAAAACACCTTTGCGACGGGTCGGGTAGTCACGTTCATGTCAAGACGCTCTTGGCATTTCTTTCTGATTTGTGTCGTCTTTTCATTTTTCTTTTTTTTGCTTGTCTTTGCTTTCAGATTTGTGTCTGTTTCTCTTCTTTTAGTCCTTTTTCTTTTCATTCTCTTTGGGCTTTCCCCTTTTCCTTCCTATGTCAATTGCATAGCAAAAGGTTCCTGTTTTCTTGGTGTGTGGGTTCTGGGGGTTGAGCGGTGTTTGCGTTGCCTGTCATCACGGCTTGTTTCCGGAGAAGCAACACCTGTCACATTCCGTGAGTTCAGCTTTGGAGGTCGTGAGTTCTCGTGGATCACCCAGGTGTACTGCTTTTGTATCGTCTTTGGAGACCCTCGTGGCAGGCATTATGCATTCTTTGCATTACTGCTCTTTGGAGATTTTGGAGGTGTTGGAGCTGTTCTTGTGTGGCAGCAATGCTTAGGACACTTCAGGCCTTGTTTCCCTATTCGCAGTGGCACAGCTGCGCAGCAGTCTGGCATGCAGATTCTCTGGGGTTGCGGAGAAGTGTACTACCGGAGGAGAACTACAAAACGTATCATGCTGTGGAGATGTGATATGTAGAGTTTAGAATGTGAAGGGTGGCGTGTGGAGTGCGGAGTGTGTGTAGAAGTTGCAGTCTGAAGTGAATAGTGAAAGTGTGGAATGTGTCGGGTCTGGAGTGTGGAGTGCAATGGCTTGTAGAATGTGGAGTGTGCAGATGGTGTAGTGTGTAGAGCGCGTGGAGCAGGCAGAGTGTGGAGTGTAGCATGCCTTGGCCATGATTGGGACAAGACCAGCTAAGCTGTAACAGTTGTCTCTCTATCTATTCCAATTCTGGTGCTGCGAGAAATCCAGTCAATCACAGAAAATCCAACAGCAAGGTCATTGCAGTAACTGCTGTTTCGAAGCGAACATGTTGATATTAATACACTATAAGCACATTGTAAATGCATAGCAACATAGCAAACACGCGGACAACCCACTGCCATGCTCACGCATCTCGGCTGGCACCCAGTTCTCGCTGTGCGGCCTCGTTTTGCGAGAACTGGGTGTGTTTATCGTGGGGCTTGGTGCTCGGTCCTCCACAGGCTGCGACGGGCAAATTTTTGAGCCGCAGCGAATCAATTCCACTCAATTCCAGCAGCTATCTGTCTGACAAGAGAAATTTTTGTTTATTGCTTTTTCTTCCACTCGGGGGCTCATACAAGCCCGCCCGCAATTTGCAATCATATGTTTCGAAAATACCAATGCAATGAAATGTTGGTTGTTCCTTCAATTTAGCATGTTGCAGTCTTGGAATATCTTGGAATATCAAGTCGGTGCCCGAAGTGCAGTTGGCGTCTCGGTCTGTGACGGTGCACAACCCAGGTGTCACACCCGCTGATCTAAGTCATGCACCTTTGGTGTTCTTTCTTCACTGGCCGCTGACAGAGCCTCGTTAGAATCTGTCTTGGCCTTGGGACCCTCTTGGCCTTGGGACCTTCATATTGATCGCACCGACGCCTCTTATGACATATGGCTTTTGCTCAGCAAACAAAATTATCTTTGGGACCAAACCACTTCTAGCTCACAGTCTGTGCATCCAGACCCCAGAAATGCATGGATGCATGGACAATCCCAGTTCTTGGTGGCTTTGACAGGAAGAAACAATTTTGTGCAGAAAACATCTCCCTTGAAATTCGCCCCGAGACGATGAGAGCTCCATTCTGTAGGATGCCCAGCCTATCCCCCTACAAAATGGTATGGGGACACCTACAAAATGGTAGCGCCCATGGGGGTTGCTGCCTACAAAATGGTGGCACCAGGGTACCCCACCTGCCCACCAACATCAAGTATTTTGGGTTAACATAGGGTCCAAAAAACTGTGAAAAATGGGAGAACCATTTTGTAAGACACAAAGCAACCCTGTGGTCGCACCCTAGTCTTTTTTGGGCGACCAATTTGTAGACAGTTTACCTTGAATGAAATTTCTTCTTAAAATCTCTCAAGCAATCCTTGCATATCTCACATTTTTGCATTTTGTGCATCTGGCAATCGGGTTTCATAAAGTATCGTCCAACAGAAGTAGTCAGATAGACTGGACCGAAGTAGTGGTCATCGCGTTTTTTTTCTGGACCGGGGCTGGTTTCAAAATTTTGGAGGCTTTGAAAACTTTGCGATCATCTCCACCACAAAATCCACATGGTCGGCAGACACACTTTCTAAGTAGGATCCCCATCGCCAAGCCTATTGCAAAGGCAGCCACCACAATCCCCTCCAACAAACCCATGTAGCTTGGCACTCGAGATTCTTACAAAATATGTCTTGAACCAGCATGAACCAGCTACAAAATGGTAGTGCCAGAGTATCATGAACATGCTTGTGGATGTGATGGCGCCCTTCCATTTTGTAGACAGGTTGTTTGTTCTGGATGGTTCTGGAGGGCCATTGAAGGTCAAAAAAAACATCTAGCTTTCCCATTTTTCACATTTTTTTTTGACATTATGTTAACCCAAAATACTTGAAGTTGATGGGCAGGTGGGAGACATACTTAGGCTTCCATAGGTTTCCTGCTTCATTCAGCACTGGTTCTCTGTTAACCAAAAGCGGTTGATATTTTTTTTGTGTTCAAATATATTTACATTTGTGGATGTATTTATCAACTCCCCTTACCCACCTACAAAATGGTATTCCAAATCTTCTACAAAATGGAGGTGCCTGACACTGGCATATGATCTTGTTCTCATATAAAGTGATGTTGGGTGTGTATAAGCAGGTCTCTTTCTACAAAATGGAGTGCCCCGACACAAAAAAAAACATAAAATCTGATTTATAGGGGGCCCAAGGCCTACCATTTTAAATGGGAAATGTCAACGGGGATCATGCTTGTGGATGTGATGGCGCCCTTCCATTTTGTAGACAGATTGTTTGTTCTGGATGGTTCTGGAGGGCCCTTGAAAGTCATTTAAAAAAAACATCTAGCTTTCATCCCCCTTGAAATTCGCCCCGAGAGGTTGGGCCTACCAAAGTGTAGGGTGCCCAGCCTACCTCCCTACAAAATGGTATGGGGACACCTACAAAATGGTAGCGCCCATGGGGGTTGCTGCCTACAAAATGGTGGCACCAGGGTACCCCACCTGCCCACCAACATCAAGTATTTTGCGTTAACATAGTGTCCAAAAAACTGTGAAAAATGGGAGAACCATTTTGTAAGACACAAAGCAACCCTGTGGTCGCACCCTGGTCTAACCGCTTTTGGTTGGCTCAGCAGTGCCGGCCGCTGCCCCCAAGCCCTCGAACTAGCTGATTGTCAGTGGCCATGCTGCGCTTTCACATGGCGTTCCTGCTGATCGTGGGATTGGTTGGGGAAGGCGTCAAGGTGGCTGACGACACAGCCACACAGACGCCAGAGGAATGGCATCTTGTCTTCGAACGTGACTGATTGGGACAGTTGCCAGGAATAGGACAACTCCAAGAAAGACACTTCAAGAATTGGGCGCAGTTTTCAAAAAAACAAGGAAACTTTTTTGTTTTTACCAATTCCATTTGGAGCTACAAAATGGTAGGCCATTTCCATTGGCAGCTACAAAATGGTGGGATACAGAAATAGTTAGACCATGTAGTCTATGAATGGGGACCATCCATTTTGTAGACTGGTATGGGCTAGCTGGCCAGAGTTTGCAATGGGTTACCCAATGTTCTTTTACTAAGGTGGTTCAAACCAGAACAACACAAAGAGACGCTTCTGGATTGGATGTCCTGGTTGTCTTGCCGGGTGCAGAAGCGGTACCACGTGCTAGACCTTAACTATTTCTGTATCCCACCATTTTGTAGCTGCCAATGGAAATGGCCTACCATTTTGTAGCTCCAAATGGAATTGGTAAAAACAAAAAAGTTTCCTTGTTTTTTTGAAAACTGCGCCCAATTCTTGAAGTGTCTTTCTTGGAGTTGTCCTATTCCTGGCAACTGTCCCAATCAGTCACGTTCGAAGACAAGATGCCATTCCTCTGGCGTCTGTGTGGCTGTGCCGTCAGCCACCTTGACGCCTTCCCCAACCAATCCCACGATCAGCAGGAACGCCATGTGAAAGCGCAGCATGGCCACTGACAATCAGCTAGTTCGAGGGCTTGGGGGAAGCGGCCGGCACTGCTGAGCCAACCAAAAGCGGTTGATATTTTTTTGTGTTCAAATATATTTACATTTGTGGATGTATTTATCAACTCCCCGTACCTATCTACAAAATGGTATTCCAAATCTTCTACAAAATGGAGGTGCCTGACACTGGCATATGATCTTGTTCTCATATAAAGTGATGTTGGGCGTGTACAAACAGGTCTCTTTCTACAAAATGGAGTGCCCCGACGGCACCAAAAAAACCATAAAAAACTGATTTATAGGGGGCCCAAGGCCTACCATTCTAAATGGGAAATGTCAACGGGGATCAGAAAACGCTCTTGTTCTGCTGTGGACAATTCGGTGACATGCAAAATTCATTTTCAAAGATCAACTGCATTAGCAGCAGGATCTTGGTACATGACTGAGAGCGGCATCCCATATCAGTGGGTCGGCAGACAACTTTTGGTTGTGTTTTCCTTTTCTCCTGTACCCCGTAGACCATTTAAAGCTCGGTTTGTGCCATCAAAATATGCAAATCACCTGACCATGTGCACCCATGAAACAAACCTGCGCGCAGCGCCAGAGCTCACAAATTGTTGCGATTACTTCGAAACATGCTGCGAATGAGGCCAGACATTTTGCTTTCAAACTTTGCTCTCAATGGTGTTGGGAACTCATGGAAAAGGAACTCATGGAAAACGTGGTGATAGTATGTCTTGAAAGAAGTGCGAAGGTGAGAAGGCAAACAAAATGGCGGAGTCGCAATCAAAAATGCTGTGGTGAAATAGAACTTGTGTGCAACACAGTTTCCATGGAGTGCACCTGCTTTGCATTGGCCTATCCCTTAAGACTTGCGGAAACCACACCTGGGAAGAGTATAGGGTCAGTCATTGTTCAAAATAATAAGAATGTATACGGCATATATATTTGTAAATATATATTTAATTCTTTGAATCTTATGTAAGGCTTATGCGAAGCGCTGGTGCCTCGTTGCTCTCGCTTGGTCTTTCGAAGGATCGAGAGCCGCCCTTAGCCGCTTAGTGGGCGTGGCATGTCTGGTCAAAGAAGGCGCTTTTTAAGGCGCAAATTTTGCTGGTCCAAATCAAGTGTCAGATGATCCCTTGGAATTGACATTCTGCAGTAGAAATTTAGAATCGCATATATGCAAGAGCGATGAAAGCTCGTGAAATGGACCCCTTGAGAGGGAGTCACACATACACGAAGATTGGCTTTGAACAGAATTTGGAAATGAAAAACCAGGAGTGTTTGACTTGTGACCAAAGGCAAGCAACAATAGGGAGACATGAAGGGAGACAAAGACACAAGTACAAAGGCCATGGAGAATAAACTCAGGAGCGGAGCGAATTGATACAGGGTGGAAAACCAGGGAGACAAAGGAAACTGCTCCGGCACAGGGCAGCGAATCTCACGCACAAAATGGAATCTTGAGAATCCAAAAGCTCAGCGTCCATAATCATACTGCTGTTACTGCTGTTTGCACTCTTGCCATTGAGACAAGTCAGTACTCTGCCAGAAATGCAGCTTGAGCCACTCCTGAATCGACAGTTCCGTCGAGGTCGACTTTGGACGTTGTGCGAAACTTGTTGTGTCGCAGCTGAAACTGAAGCCGTTCAACCTGCACGGGGAAATGAATTGGTAAAGTGAAGCACTACCTTTGGCATTTATCTCTCTGTCTCTCTATCTATCAATGTCTCTATCTCTCTATGTCTTTATCTCTCTATCTCTCTGTCTCTCTATCTATCTATGTCTCTATCTCTCTATCTCTCTATGACTCTATCGCTACATCTCCCCGTCTCTCTATCTATCTATGTCTCTATCTCTCTATGTCTTTATCTCTCTATCTCTCTGTCTCTCTATCTATCTATGTCTCTATCTCTCTATGTCTTTATCTCTCTATCTCTCTGTATCTCTATCTATCTATGTCTCTATCTCTCTATGTCTTTATCTCTCTATCTCTCTGTCTCTCTATCTATCTATGTCTCTA
>CAMXCT020003443.1:0-64584 GCA_947184155.2 Cladocopium goreaui | reverse complement strand
TAGTAGTAGTAGTAGTAGTAGTAGGAGTAGTAGTAGTAGGAGTAGTAGTAGTAGTAGTAGTGGTAGGAGTAGTAGTAGGAGTAGTAGTAGTAGTAGTGGTAGTGGTAGTGGTAGTGGTAGTAGTAGTAGTAGTAGTGGTGGTAGTAGTAGCAGTAGTAGTAGTAGTGGTAGTAGTAGTCGTCATAGTAGTAGTAATCGTCATAGTAGTAGTAGTAGTAGTCGTAGTAGTAGTAGTAGTAGTCGTCGTCGTCGTTGTCTCTCCCTCCTGTCTTTCCCCCCCCTACCTTTCGTCCCCCCCCTCTCAAGTCACAATTAACGGAAGACACATGGATCCGTCTCACCACGAGAGAAAGAATACCGCTGTGGATCAACCTTTGAGCAGAGGATTTCTTCCAACTCATTTCTGTAGACGGATCCCGCCGTCCTTCTGCCGTATAGGTTTCCTTCCAACCTGAAGAAAAGTTCTTTGAACGATTCCTTGCACCAATCCTTCATTCAATTCGGGGCTGAGAGTTTCTAGCCACTCAAGGAAGATGTCGTGCCACTCAACTGGTGCACGCATGTAGACATGCTTCCCTTCGCTGGCTCCTCGGTCAGCTCCAATCAAGAAGGCTGCGACGATGTCCAGACTTCGGGCGTAGTAACCCTTTGTCAGAGCATAGACCTCCAGATGATTGCGTGCTTCTGGGGTAGGAGTTGGAACGAACACGTCCAATCCCTCCTCCTCGGCTGCTGTGTAGCGAGCCTTGACGTCAGCGCATGTGAAACGCGACTTGTATGCTCCTTTGGAACACTTGTCAACCCATTTGTGTGAGAAAATCTCGAAAGGTAGCGGTGAGCTACCTGAGTTCCCCCTTGCGTAGCAAGTATTAGGGGGCGAGCGGTGCAAGTGCAAGAGTTTGGGCCGGTTATGTCTCGGTCCGCCTTTCAAGGGGGGCCCCCCCCCCCCCACCCTTCGATTCCCCCCAGGTCCGCCTCTAAAGCCGGGTTTGCAACATAGGCGGACTACAAGGAAACGCCAACAGCCGCACATGCACTTTCATCCACCACGTTTACATACATCCCCACCCCAACCGAAGTCAAGACCCGCACTGAAACTCGACAATGTCAGATTGCTCAAGAACTTTGTTTCGTTCACCCTAACAACCGCGATGAACAATGTCGTAGCAAGAACGTTGCGACGGACTGCGTTGCAGTAGTCTCAAAAATCGTACATGATATACCAGTAGTACCGCACAAGGCGGTGGCGGAAGTTTCAAAAATAGGAAACCTATAGGAGAGATTGGTTGTTGCGAATCAGAGATGGCAGAGCGAAGCCACTGCTGGACTGAAAGGCGATTGATCTCTCTCACTCTTGTCTACCTGTCTATCTATCTATCATATCTATCTATCTATCTATCTATATCTATCTATCTATCTATCTATCCATCTATCCATCTATCCATCTATCCATCTATCCATCTATCCATCTATCCATCTATCCATCTATCCATCTATTTCTCCCTCTATCTATCTATCTATCTATCTATCGATCTATCGATCTATCGATCTATCGATCTATCGATCTATCGATCTATCCCTCTATCCCTCTATCCCTCTATCCCTCTATCCCTCTATCCCTCTATCCCTCTATCCCTCTATCTATCTATCTATCTATCTATCTATCTATCTATCTATCTATCTATCTATCTATCTATCTATCTATCTATCTATCTATCTATCCTATCTATCATATCTATCATATCTATCATATCTATCATATCTATCATATCTATCATATCTATCTTATCTATCTTATCTATCTTATCTATCTTATCTATCAATCTATCAATCTATCAATCTATCAATCTATCAATCTATCAATCTATCAATCTATCATATCTATCATATCTATCATATTTATCATATCTATCATATCTATCCTATCTATCCTATCTATCTATCTATCTATCTATCTTATCTATCTATCTGTCTAGCTGTCTACCTGTCTATCTTTTGTGCAGTGTCATTCAGTGTAATGTAGTGTAGTGTAATGTAGTGTAATGTAGTGGAGTGTAGTTGTAGTTGTAGGTGGTAGTGTAGTGTAGAGTAGTGTCGTGAAGTGTAGCGGCAGGTAGTGTAGTGTAATGTAGTGTAGTGTAGTGGAGTCTAGTGTAGTGTAATGTAGTGTAGTGTAAGGTAGTGTAGTGTAGTGGAGTGTAGTTGTGTAGTTTTAGTTGTAGTGTTGTGGAGTGTAGTGTAGTGTAAGGTAGTGTAGTGTAGTTTAATGTTGTGTAGTTGGGTAGGTGTAGTTGTATTTGTAGTGTAGTGGAGTGTAGTGTAGTGTAATGTAGTGAAGTGTAGTGTAGAGAGTGTAGTGCAGTGTAATTTAGTGTAGTGGACTGTAGTGGACTGTAGTTGTGTAGTTGTAGTTGTAGCCTGTAGTGTTGTGAAGTGTAGTGTAATGTAATGTAGTGTAATGTAGTGTAGTGCAGCAAAGTGTAGTGTCATGTAGTGTAATCGAGTTAAGCGAAGCAACATCTGAACCGCCAAAAGTGGTCCGAAACCCTAGTGTTTTTAACATGTTAACTTCCAAATCTGCTTCGCGCCACAACGGCATGCACTTTTTCGAAACTCGACATCTCAGCCTCCAAAAGTGGTCCGAACATGGTGTGGTTTGTACATTTTGACTTCGAAATGTGCTTCGCGCCACAGCGGCGTGCACTTTTTCGAAACTCGACCTCTTAGCCTCCAAAAGTGGTTCGAACCCCTGGTGTTTTGCACATTTTGACTTCGAAATGTGCTTCGTGCCACAACGGCGTGCACTTTTTCGAAACTCGACCTCTGAGCCTCCAAAAGTGGTCCGAACCCCTAGTGTTTTTAACATTTTGACTTGGAAATGTGCTTCGCGCCACAACGGCGTGCATTTTTTCGACATCTTAAGTGCCAAAAGTGGTCCGCACTTGGTGTGTTTTCTACATTTTGACTTGGACATGTGCTTCGCGCCACAACGGTGTGCACTTTTTCGACATCGCAACTTCCAAAAGTGGTCAGACCCTGGTGTGTTTTGTACATTTTGACTTGGGGATGTGCTTCGCGCCACAACGGCGTGCACTTTTTCGACATCTGAAGCGCCAAAAGTGGTCCGATCCTCTGGTGTTTTGTGCATTTTGACTAGGAAATGTGCTTCGCGCCACAACGGCGTGCAATTTTTCATGTCTCATCTCCCCATATGTCTCCACACCCGCCGCTTTAGCGAGCCTACTTTTCGACCCTCCGGAACCACAAATCATTGGAAAAACGCAGTGAATCGCGACTTTCCTACCTTTTCGCGCATCTGCATCTTCTTTCTTCTGACTCTTTCTCTTCTGAACTTTCTCTTCTCTCTGCCTCTGCCCTGCTCTGCTTTTCATCTGTCCATATTGTCGGAAGTTTAGCTTCTCAACTTCCTTCGACAATATAGTTAAAGATATGTATCTATATAATTATATATATACACATAATAATTCCATGATATATATCCATATATACTAAATAATCTCAATATACATATAGATTCGTATATATATATATATATATATATGCATACTCTACCCAGCAATTGTGGGATATTGCGCTTTGGCTAGTGGTTGCCGAAGCATAATCGCTGCCCCTTGCTCAGCATATATAGATCATTTGGTGGATTTTCCGCAAGGGTTCCTCCAAGATATTCTCTTCAACCAAAAGACTTCACTAATGACATTTCAATATGTTTCATATATATGTATATTCGTATATATATAGTTATCATGTTTAATAACTAGAACACCTATAATGACTAGAATTACTATAATAACTAGAACATAATTATCACAACTATATTGAACCCCCCCCTTCGATTCCCCCAAGGTCCGCCTCTAAAGCCGCGTTTGCAAGAAGTCACCCCGCGGGCCCACTTTTTGCACCAAGATTCCAGCACCAGGATAGCCCTAAGTCAGTTGCTTTGGGTACATGCTGGGGTCAAAACACCACGTTTGTGAATCCCACACTGTTCTACACATGTACACACCAGAATCAACCCCATCCGCGTTGCAACAGTGTGCTGCCCCCAGTTACACGTTGCCTCGCAAACCCCATAACCTGATATTTATACATATATCTAACTATATGTATGTATTTATATATATATATATGTCTGTGTGTCTGTGTGTGTGTCGTGTCCCCCCTCCCTGAAACCTACCTTTTTGGTACCCGCCCTCGAGTCCAAGCCCAGAAGACTTTTTTCGATATCCGCCCCAACTCCACCCACGTCCGTCCGCAGCGGATATGCCTCGTTCCCTTGCTCTCTTCTCCTGTTCCAACCCACGCCTACCTTTCGATCTTTCACCCTTCCCTCTCAAGTTTGTGAACCTTTTGGGATTTCTTGGCGGTGCACGGGTGTGAAGGCACCTCGCTCCCAAAGCTTTTGAAGTTGGACTTTTCGCGCTTTGGTGACCTCCTCTGGGTTGAGCAATTGGTCGACGAAATCCGTCACATTGGCTACCCTTTGCAAAGCCATTGGATTGCTGTTGTCTTCGGAGTTGGCCCATTCTTGGATGTGGGACCAGATCTCGTGATTTGTTAAATGCTGCAAGACACCTGCTTGCCTGGACTGCTTGGCTTCAGCTTGTCCCGGTGCAAGCGCTGCCTGATCATCTCTCACTCGCTTCCCTCCTTGACCAAGTCCGCTCGGACTCATTGGTTCGTCCGGAAGATTTTGAAGCGTCGATGACCATCCCGCACCTCGGAAGGGCGGAGGCTGCCCGCTCGGCCTTACTGCCGGCGGAGGATCTGCAGCTTCAGATCTTGCTGGCGTGGTGGGCACGCAGCTTAGCGCGTCGTCGTCGTCCGCGGGGATACCCGCTGGGAAGTCCTCGGCTTGGTCGCCAAGTAGGTCTTCCAGCTGGGCTGCGGCTTGCACGACTAACCCATCCTGGTCAACGTTTTGACCGTCTTCTGCCAGTGTCGGATGTTCTTCCTCTGGGGGTTCTGATGCCAGCGCGGTGGGACCCGCTGCGGCTGGCGCTGGGAGTGCCACTGGTTGTGACAACTCTCTGTTGATCTTGTGCCTCATCCCGTCGCGGGGTTGCCAAGGAATTCCTTTCATGTCGTTCATCAGCTCTTGACTGGTCTGCGATCCCTTTGGCAGTCTTCTCACTGATCTCACGGCGATTGCCCCAGACGACGTGCCGAGCACATTGCTGTCGTCTCTGTCCAGGTTATCTAGCCATACGCCTTTGATCCACCTTCGCTGCATCTTGCCCCTCGGGGTCGGTACTTTTCCTAGAACTACTTTGCCTAGCATGGCGACTGGGTGAGAGTAGTCGCTGCCAGTTGTCAGGCGGTAGGGCGTGAACCCATCTTTTCCTCTCACATGGAAACGTGCTATCAGCCATGCCGTGTGGCGCACAAGCCACGGTGTCAAGTTGCTGGACACGTCCAAGGAAGGATACCGCTTCCTGACGTCGAGCCATAAAGCTCGGATTTGGCTTGCTACGAACCCACTCATGGATTCCACAGTTCCCTGTGATTGGTGCTGCTTGGGCGGAGACTCCCGCACAGAGGCTCGGCTGGATCCAACATGTCTTTGGATTGACTCAGCCAGTGCTCTGATTGAGGGTTCGCCATCATGCTGTAGAATGACTTTGTTGTACCGAAGGTTCTTCAGGTAGAGGTCCACATTCTGTAGACAATACCTGGACTGGGCTACCTCGGTTGACTTGTTGGGAAGTTGAAGTGCCAGCGGCCAACCTGTCACCGTGTCAGTCAGACACAGGATTGTGACCAGCCTTGACTCATCTTCAACCTCTTCCTCCTTCTCAGGAGAGAGAAAGAAATAATCCATTTGGATCAACCCTGTTCCTTCACGTGCTGAGGATTGATCCCTCCTATGCCAATCTTGCTTGGCCTTACCCGACACGCACTCTTCACACCATGGTTGAAACGGTAGGTGTGTAAGGCGGTGGGATTCCACCTGCGCCTCAGTGGGGCTTATAGGTTGTGACAACCCCTCTGGCTCCACAGGTGGCGGGGCTTCCGCTTCTTCCTCCAGGTCTGCCAAGAGACCGGGGTCTTGTTCCAGAAGCTCCTTGGCCTTTCTCACTTCTTCTTCACGCCTGGCATATTCTTGCACTGCCTCGGCTTCTTCATCTTCTTGCATGGCATAGGCTTGAACTGCCACTGCATCTTCATCGATGGCTGCCACCTTGCCATATCTGGTGGTAGGTTGTTCCAACTCTTCAAACGGAAGGAGAAACTGTTTGCCCTGCCTGGCAAACGTGGCTTTCCTGCCATCTGCCCATTGGATGTAGCAGTTGTCACTTTCAAAGTGGACACTGGCTCCCATGTCCAATGCCCTGTTGACTGACAGGATGTTTTCGTTCACACCTTCAACCACCTGAAAGGTGACTTGAGCTTCTTCTTTGAGCTTGTCTCCAAGCCTGAGCTGAGGGCGGATTTCCCCGCACGCCTTCAGTGGAGTGTCATCCACCGTGTATAGTTCCTCAACGGCGTTGGGGTCCAAGAGAGCACTTGGAAAAGTCTTAGGTCTACAGACTGAAGAGCAGGCCCCTGTGTCCACCAGCAGTGTGCCTCTGCTGGCAACCTTGGCCACTCGTGCAGTGTCATTTTTTTGGAAGACTTGAAGTGCCCATACCCTGGTGCCTTGAAACGTCTCGTGTGGCTCATGCAGGAGCTTCCATTTCTTTGTGAACTCCTTGCAATCCCAGGCGTTGGACTTTTCATTCCACTGCCACGTTGACCTAAACGTGTAGCCAGGATACTGCGACCCTGGTGTAGCATACTTTCGTGTGGCACCCTTCTTGCCTTTCACCACAAACACCTTGGTGTTGGGATCAGGGTCGTGCCATCCAGGTTGGTCTTGATAGGCAAAAATTGCTTCCAACTTGGCTACAAGAGATTTCTTTGCCAAAATGACATTGCCAGTAGATATTCCTCCACCTTCTGGTATGGCCAAAATGGCCTTTGGTGAAACATGGCGGTGTTGCCCGCTGCTGGTGGCCTTGACCATGAGAAGTCGGTGTTCCCCGATCATTCCAACATTCTTCCCTTTGTTGGATGTGGTCGTGGATGGAAGGGTGATTACACTTTGACCACCAACTTGAGATGCAGATGGCCCTGCAGAGATCACTGACGCATTGTCTTCAGTGATACCTGCAACTCCTTTCTTGCCCTTCCCCTTTGGTTGGCCTTTTGAGTTGAACCAACACTTCTCAATGGTACGGCCGGTTTTCCAGCATATGGCGCAACGATCCTTTTCCTGTTGACCTTTGCCACCTTTGTTGTTGTGGCTGTCTTTCCCTTTTCCTTTGGCCTCTTTCCCTTTGCCCTTCTTATGGTCCTTTCCCTTGCCATCTTTTCCTTTCCCCTTTCCTTTGCCATCACCAGCAAGGCTGATGTCCATGGCATCTGGGTCTCTTGTGCGTGCGGTGGCTCCCGCATACGCGGCTGATGGCCTCCAAACTTGCTTTGCTTGCAGATAGGACACCACCACCTCACGCACAGACTGATACGTGGAAAGGGTTCCAATGTGCATGGAAAGGTGTTGCTTCAGGGCGGTTGGCGCCTCAGTAAGGACTACAGCTCTTTTGTCTTCGTCACTGATGGCCTTACTGGGACCATATTCGGCCTCATACTTGTCAAGATCAGCTTCCCACTCTTGGAGTGCCGCTGAAAACTCGGCTTCTTTTGCAGGAAACTTGGGACTGAGCAACGAGCGCCGCCAGATCAAACTCTTGGAGTGATTGTCTGGGGCCATTTCACGCCACAACAGTCTCCAAAACTCAAAACCATTTTGGTCTCGAATGCCACGGGCAATCTTACTTGCCACTGCCAATTCTTGGGTCCACGAGTTCAGCATTGCAAACAATTGCCTCCCTCGGGATTGGCTTCGTCAGTCATATCGACTGGATCTACAAAGTTGTTGAGCTTGCGTGCATTGTCCAAGTCTGCTGGACAGTTTTCGTCCAGCAAAACCAAGTATGTTTCTACTTGGAAACTGAACCGTTCCCATTGGTCTCGACCCTTTAAGGATTGAGGCTGTTTCACAGACTTGAGCACGTCAATATGATTGACCGGCTTACTGCTTCCGGCGGGTGTTCCCGCGCTCTGGAGCGGGGGAACTTGCCCTTGGGCGACGCCTACGTTCGCGGTCTGCTGCAAGGATTGCTGCAATAGTGCCATGACGCCTGTCAGGCGCTGGTCCAGATCTTGCTTTTCCTGCTGCAGCTGGGCGTTCTGTTGCACCTGGCTCTGATGGGCGATATTCAGCGCTTGCATCTGACTCGCTAGAGCATCCATCCTCAGCTGCATTTCGCCGATGACCTGTTGTGGGTCTGTCATCGCGTTCTTCTATGGGCCTTTCGTCCACGACCTCTGTGGTCAATGGTGGCCTTGGTTGTTGGCTCGATTGGCTCAAAGCCCCTTGGATTTGGTCACACAAGTCCAATGCCTTACTCAGCTCGGCCTCAACTGCTGGGCCTTTGCTGTCGGCGGAGGACCGTGCGGTGCTCCCCGCAACTCCCGCTGCGTACAGTGGGGGTGCTTGGAGACGACGCTGCTCCAGCCACTTGGTTTGGGCTGCTACAGCTTCTGCTTCTCGCCTGGCGGTTTCCAGGTCAGGGATCTCGCACACCTCGTAACTGCTGTAGCTCGAGAGCGAATCTCCCCACTCAACTTCCGTCTCGTTGCCAAATTCTTCTGCTGGCGCGTCAGCTGCCGCGGCTGCGATCTCTTCTGGGACCTCTGGCTGAGGCTGGTCCAGAATGCGCCGGGCTTCGCTGATGTAGTGCTCGTCCGGTACGAGGGACCAGGCCTACTTCAGCCTCTTCGTTCGCCTCTAAGGCTGCTTGGCCTGGGGGCGGGGCTGACCGCGCTCTCCTTTCGCTAGTGGACACCCGTGGGGGTCTACTTGGCTCGGGAGGAGCGGTGTCTCCTTGTTGCGGCTCTGTCTGAGTCGCTGCTTGCGCCTGTTGGGCTGCTAGCTCAGCCTGTCTTCGGCGGTCTTGTCCTCGATCGATCCGGCGCTGTGTCGCTGCAACGGAACGATGTCCACGGCGATTCCTGTCCTGAGTGAATCGACTCGTTCGGGTCGGTCCCGAGCGTCCCCTGCCGCTTGTCTCCGTAGATGACGTCGGCTGCGCAGATCGGGCTCGGTTGTCCCAATCCCTGTTGTCTTGCCAAGAGCGGTCGTACCACTGGTCTTGGCCTTGCCAGTTTCGATCCCACCAACTGGAGGATCTATTCCACGGATCTACGTGATCCTGTCCTGAGGACGTCGTGTTGTTGGGGTTTGCCACGTGCCTTGGCACGCGGGACTACCCGCTGAGATTGGCGATGTCGATCTCGGCCTTAGCCGGCGGATCGACCCGCACTGAACCTTGGAGCGGAGGGTCTACCCTCACAGCTCCGCTACCATGCAAACAGCGAAGTTACACGGTGGGTGCGTATTGGGCTCAAAACACGGTTGGTGACCACACAGCACTGTTGACTCGGTCACCTCACTTTTCCTCGAGTAGCACGGATGTGCTAAAGGGGCTGCGGTCACGTCAAGTGTCTTACATGACATGCCATCTCTACTCCTAGCTAGGGGGACCTTCGCCGGGGCAGCTCTGCGGGATGCTCGTCGCAGGAAACAGCAAACATACCCAGAACTTCTCCGCAGCCGACGCTGCAAATTGGTGGTCTTAGGATTGGAAGTGGGAGGCAGGTGGAGCCAGGAGGCAACGTCCTTCATCAAGCTCCTGGCACAACATAAAGCACGTCAAGCCCCGCCAACCCTCCAACATTCCATCACAACAGCGCTGATAGCCAGATGGTCAGCACTTTTGACACATGCTGCCCAGCAAGCCTTTGCAGCAACCCTGGTTGAAACCCCCCAAGCCCTCGCCAATCACACCAACACCGAAGGCAATGAACCAACTTTCAGCCAACTTCTTGCGGAAGCACCCCCCCCAAACCCCCCAGCCAGCCGGCTCCCACCACAGTAAGCACTTAAGTCCCCAAAAGGGTTTGGATTTATGCCCTCCCTCAAGCACATCTGGAGACTGGCCAGTATAAAACAGTCAGCAGGGAGAGCTGGACCTCATGCGGAAAAAGGTGCGGAGGAAAAAAAAGAAAAAACATGAGAAGGTGTGATGGTGTGATGTGACGATGAGAAAATGTTAAGATGAGAAGGTGTGAAGAGGTGAGGATGTGAAGAGGTGAGGATGTGAAGATGTGAAGATGTGAAGATGTGAGAATGTGAAGGTGTGAAGATGAAAAGATGTGACGATGTGAAGATGAAAATATGTGAAGATGAGCAGATGTGAAGATGAGAAATTCTGAACATGTCAGGAGATGAAGATGTGAAGGATGTGAAGATTTGATGTGAAGATGAGAAGGTGTGAAGATGGGAAGATGTGAGGAGGTGAGGATGCGAAGAGGTGAGGATGTGAAGATGTGAGGATGTGAGGATGTGAAAATGTGAAAATGAGAAGATGTGAGGATGTGAGGCGTGAGGATGTGAGGATGTAAAGATGTGAGGATGAGAAGGTGTGAAGATGTGATGTGAAGATGAGAAAATGTGAAGATGAACAGATGTAAAAATGAGCAGATGTGAAGATGTGAGGATGTGAAGATGAGAAGATGAAACGATGTGAAAATGAGAAAATGTGAAGACGAGAAGATGCGAAGATGAACAGACGTGAAGATGATAGGATGTGTAGATGTGAAGATGTGAGGATGAAAAAATGTGAGGTTTTGAAGATGTGATGTGAAAATGCGAAAATGTTTCCAGCACCAGCTCCAAAACACACGCCAAAGCCACCAGCACCTGTTGCAACGCATCCCAGACATCGACGATTTGCAAGCCTCATGGCTTTTGCTACTGTTTTGCGCCAGCCCACGGTGCAACCATATCCTCCGAACCACTGCTCCGGCCCTAGCTGCCGACTTTGCCGCTGACCACGATGTGGCCGTTGCAGGATGCTTGCAACAACTGTTGGGGGGCCCGGATCTGCCAGCCACAGCTCTGGCCACAGCCCACGTGCCACTTGCTCAAGGTGGTTTGGGCTTGCAATCTGCCACAGCCACCACACCAGCAGCATATTGGGCGTCTTGGGCAGACACCCTGCCCACCTTAGCCCGGCAATTGCCAGCATTCACAGCACGTGTCCAAGACTTTATTTCCAATCCCGCCCAAGCCCCACCGTCCATCAGTGCCAATGGCTGGAACCCACCAACCTGGCACGACCTAACAAATGGCACCTCGCCACCCCGCCCAGCAGACCTCCCCAACGAAGGGCCCACCACCCCAGGCTGGCAGCACAAAGCAGCAATGGTGATCCAAACCAGATGCCGAGCACAATTATTCACAGCTCTCGACCCAGCTAGCCCAGCAATGCTCACCAGCCAAGCCGGCCCCCATTCCAGCCGGGCATTTACGACCATCCCCTTCGGTATCCTTCACACCTTTTTCTGCAAAGGCTGAACGGGAACGCACTCACCTTTTTGTGCCAAAGGGGCCTCACACAAGTAAAGATCCTGACATGATATTCATGCCAATGTGAGTTGAACTGCGTGACACTGAAAGCACTGTTACATCTCGTCGTGTCATCCCTGCCATGAGTACGGTGAGCAATTGTTCGTACTCCTCCTCAAAGCTCTGAGCGCGGCTTGAAGTCTTTGCCATGCTCCTGACTGATTTCCAGATCTTTTCTCTGTAAAATCAATCTCGAAAGTTTCTTCCAGCTATTCAAGTCACGAAAGGTAGCGTCAGCTACCTGAGTTCTCCGTGCTTCAGCACAAGCTTAGGGGGTATTGGGGGGCCAGCCCGTGGAATTCATGGAATTCTCGCCGTTATGTATTGGATATCAATTATTAGGCCCCCCCCCCGAAAATGGTCATGGGTTCAATTCCCAAGGGTGACGCGGTCACGGGCCCCCACATTAGAGGCACACTTTCCATGAGGGAGATGTCCCTGTAGTCCAGCATAATTGGTTTGCTTCAGCCTCAATAACAGTTGCTGCAAGGGGTCTTAAAAAGGGGTTTTTAATAAACCCCTTTTCGTGCATCATTTCACGCTGCACAAGACACCGTATCATGCAGTCATGCTCTGGATAAAATCATCTTAGACTGCGCAAAAAAGTTTTTGGTGTATCATCTTAGGGGCGCAACATTTTGACACCACTCCTCTCCCACTACACTACCTTTCGTCCGCCTCCGCCTGCTCTCAAGTTTCATCCATGTCTCAAAACTCCATGTAAATCATCTACGTAGCGGCGGTATGCCTGTGCTCGATCTTCTCTGCCTCTGTTCCTTGCAGTTCTGTACAATCTCTGGACAACGTTCATGATGGTGTTGACCACATCAATGCTCATACCTCTGGGACTTCCTGTGCTGCTTGCGTCGAGCACTGTCATCAATGCACGTTGTATCTGCGCAGCATCATTCCAGAGTTCTGAAGCTAAAGCCACGTTTTGGTCGTTGCGCCAGGAATCCATGAGGTTTGACATGCCTTCTGTCTCTCCCTGAACTTCTTCATCCTCAGTGAGTGCTTCTTCTTCTCCACCTTCTGTTGGGCCTGCTGCAGGCTCATCTGTATCTTCTGGTCGATTGCGTTGCATGTTCCGAAGCACAAAGTTTGCACGTTCTTGTGTGAACATGTGACTGCGCCGCACTGCGCTCAAAATTTCATTCCTGACAAAACCTCCAAATTCCATCAGGCCATATCTGATGCAGTCTGTTGCATGATCAAGAACTGTAAGAGCATCACGCGTGTCCTCCTCGTGATGTGCTAAACGCGTGGCGTTGGCATCGACAGTTTCTCCAAGAGTTTCAATTGTAGGGGTTTGTTTTCGCTGCAACGCAATATGCGCCCCAACCCACCAGCTCTTGCAGCATGTGCCACCGCAACCACATTGCCCCCAACATGGCCCCAGAACGCTCGCCCTCGACTTGCAACGGGGGGAGCGAGGGTGGGTCTGCACCAGACACACCACCCCACCACAAATCCAGCCATGCACGCCAGAAGCACTCCACGCACCAGAGCCCACTGCAGCAGCCGCCCAGGCACCAACAAATGAAACCACAGCAGCGCGCCGTTGGCTCAATTATTGGCCCCCCGCAGCAGAACCACACGGGCCCAACCATGCCCAACCAATAGCTGGCTTTATGTGCCACTCCTTCATGCCGGCGCACGGCGCTTGGCGGCTCCGGCTGAACAAGCGTGGCTTTCCCACCCTAACAGCTCCACTGACTGGGAAGACCTCGTCGTGCAGCAACTGCGTCGGGCACCGCCTGTGGCATGGCAGACGTTGCACCACACACTCGTTGCCTTGCAAGAAATCACCGCCCAAAGTGCTGGACCCTCGCCACCCGCAGAGGCCAACATCCCTGACACACTCGCAGCAGCCGGGCGTTCCTTGCCCCAAGCAGCACAAGTTCACCTACCGTGGGTGTTGAACCACCTGACTGACACTGCGGGATACACCCCAGCCACAGTGCAGGAAACCCTTCTCCACCATTTTTTTGGGAGAACGTTTGGCAGCCGAGCGGCCGCTCGCCAACCAGTGGCGACAACCACAGCCAGCGGCACCACCAGCGCCCACCAGCCCGCAGAACCACACCGCCACACAGCAACAACCGCCCAACCCCCCCACAGAACCAAATGGAGACGCCTGCAACCCCAACACCGCATCCCACGACAGCAGCAGCAACAGCAGCAGTGAAAGCAGCACCTCTTCCACCAGTTCCACCAGCTCCACACAAGCACTGGTCACCCAGACCGCAAACACAGCAGCGCCACCAGCGCTACAGCAACAACACGCACCATCCAGAACAGCCAACACTGTCCCGAACGAAGCAACCATGAGACGTGCACTGCACAGCCTGGACCGCATTGACCTCCTCGGCACCATGCGAACGAGAACCTTCACATTTGCCACGCTACCACAGTTCATCCGGGGGCGGCTCAGGGCAGCTTTGCATTCCAGCCTGGGGCAAATCATTGCAGCTCGCACGGATGATGAATCCACCCGTGCCTGGACCCTTTGGCTCCTCCTGCACCGCATGCTCCTGCACCGGCCGCCTGGCACACCCACCTTGCCCAAAGAAGTATGGCGTCGACGCCTGGCTGCTTTCCAACGCGGGGAGTGGCAACAGCTGCTGGACGCGGCGGCAGGGCACGAACCCTCACCAGACACAAACCCCCAAGCACAACAACAAACCGAGGCCTCTGCAAGAAGGGCCCAACGTGCAAGACACTTAGTGCACCAAGGGGAATTGTCAGCAGCACGGCAGGCTCTCATCGCTACACCCCCGGCACCTGGCACCCAAGCCACTTTGGCACAGCTCCAAGACCCAGCAAGACGGCCATTGCACCCATACACACCCATCCCGGCAGAGATCACATGGTTTGCCCCAGAACAGCCGTTGCAAATCCCAACCCACAAGTTGCTCACTGCGTTACGGTGATCCCGAAAGGGAGCAGCCCCAGGCCCCACCGGCCTCACCGCAGACACACTCCGCATTGTTCTGGATGACGAAACCACCACAAACTTGTTCGTCGATGTCTGTCAAAAACTTGCCCAGGGGCCCAGGTCCCTGCCAGCATTGCCAAAGCCATTGGTTTGGGACGAATTGTGGCCCTTCAGAAACCAAGTGGAGGGGTCCGTGGGCTGGTCATTGGACACGTGTTGCGCCGAGTGGTCTCATGCTGCCTGGCACAAATGTTTGCCAGCCACCTTCACACAGCATGTAGCCCCCACCAATTTGCTTTGTCCACCCGTGCTGGCATTGGGGCAGTCATCCACGCGCTCACCACCGCCACAGAGCACGAGCACACCAGCACCATCCTTTCCATTGACGGCATAGGCGCATATGATACATTATGATACCATATCCAGAACCAGCATGTTGCAAGGGCTTCGCACCACACCTGAAGCCAACCGCTGCCTCCCATTCGTCCGCATGTGGTACACCCGTGAGCCGGAACACATATGGCATGACTCCGCCGGCCACCCCCGCTCAATCACCCAAGCCGAAGGCGGAGAACAAGGAAACCCCTTGATGCCGGCTTTGTTTTCCTTGGGCCAATACAAGCAGTGCAAGCACAGCTCCAGCCTGGAGAAACCTTGTACGCCTTTCTGGATGACATATACGCGGTCGTGCAGCCAGACCGAGTCCGTCCTGTATATGATTTGTTGGCCAACCACCTGGAAGCACATGCCCACATCCGCCTCAACCAGGGCAAAACTCGTATTTGGAACCGTGGCGGCCACCAACCAGCCAACACCCAAAGCCTTGGGCCCGAGACATGGGCAGGCAACCGGGAACTCCCTCCCACCCAACAAGGTCTCACCGTGCTGGGGGCCCCCCATCGGCACAGAACAGTATGTGCAAATCACAAACCTCTGCTCGACCAATTGCCGCAGATCGCGGATCTCCAAGCAGCATGGCTGCTGCTACTGTACACTGCCAGCCCTCGCAGCAATTACTTGCTCCGACTGCTCCCGCCTGCACAGACCGGGCTTCGCAGCAGACCACGACCTAGAAGTGACGCGCTGCCTCACACAGCCCCTGCAAACCAACCAGTTGCCGGTTGACGCGGCGGCGCGGGCACACTTGCCATTGGCCATGGGAGGCTTAGTTAGGACTGATGAGTGCATCCCACCTCGCAGTGCCAGCTTTTTGGGCATCCTGGGCAGACGCCGTCCCTGTCTTGCACCGTCAAACGCCAGCCGTTGCAACTGCCATCCTTGAGATGTTTGCAGCCCCGGCGGCAGCCCCGCCAAATGTGCAGGCAGCCCTGGACACCCGCCAGGCCATTGCAGAACAAGGGTGGGAACCCCCCACTTGGCAACAACTTATCGAAGCACAGCCACCGCATAGCCACACAGAAGCTTTCGCAGGCCCCATACAACCGGGCTGGCAACAACATGCTTCCCTTCCTTTCAACACCGCAGCTAGAACGGGGTTGTACCACACATTGGACCCCGCCAGCCAAGCCATGCCGGACTCACAAACAGGGCCGTTTGCCAGCAGAGCTTTCACAACCATCCCATACACTTCAGAAGTCACATACCCAGACAACATTTTCCGCATCCTCTTGCTACGCCGCCTCCGGCTCCCATTGCCCCTTGCCGAACGTGTCTGTCGGTGCCGTCGCATTCATGACCCCCTTGGCGACCACCGTTCAGCCTGCGCCCGGACAGGTGTTTTGAGAAGCCGGGGAGTACCCCTTGAACACGCAGCTGCTCGGGTCTACCGTGAAGCCGGCGCCCGCGTCACAATGCACACCCGGCTGGCCCACCTCAACTTGCCAGCAGTCCAACGCATTGATGAACGAACCATCGAAGTCATAGCCAATGGACTTCCGCCCTGGCACGGTTCGCAACTCGCCATTGACACCACGTTGGTCTCACCCCTCACCAGTGAAGCACAGCCACGCAGGAGGGGGGAGGCGGTATGCAGCAGCAGCCCTACACACAGCCCGGCGCACCAAAGAAAGGACCTATCCGGAATTGGTTGCGTCCAGCAGGTGCCGTTTGGTGGTCCTGGGTATTGAGGTGGGGGGGAGGTGGAGCACAGAAGCAACCCAGTTCCTCCGCTCGCTCGCGCAGAACAAAGCACAACCAGCCCCAGCCCCTCTGAGACATGCCATGATCACGTCCTTGCTCAGCCGGTGGTCCGCCATCATCACACACGCCGCTCAACACGCTAAAGGACCAGGCGCAGACACGGCGGAAAAAGGTGCGAGGAAAAAAAAGAAATTGGCTCCTCCTGCTCAACTTGAAGGAATGCATCCTTCACGTCCAAACAACCTAGCACTGTATCGTACTCTGCAGTGTCTGGGAGACCTTTTGTCATCTCTTTCACCCACAAATACTTCAGGGGAATCAAGTTGGATGTATGAGCCCCAGTGGCCGGGCTGAAGGTGTCTAGCCTCTTTTCTGACGCAAATTCTCGGGCCACATATCTTGAACGACGCATCCAACGTTTGACTGTCTCCCCTTTCTCATTCACATCGTTTTTCAATCTCCAATCCCTGACAAACTTGGTAGTCAGGCGGCCTGTCACCTCACCATTGAACTTCTGCAGGAACCAACACGCCCATTCCAACCAAACGTTTGGCTTCTGTATCATTTGGCAGGTGCTCTGCCCACTTCTCAGGAGACTGAGTGGGCAAAACATCGATGGGAAAATCAGCCCAAAGATGCTCTGAAATTGTTCCCAAGTGGACCTCATTTTCACCGGCCCAAATGTCCTCCTCCATTGCACCATCATCTTCCAAGTCCAGTTCTGTAGAGTAGTCATCCATTGTGAAGTACTCCTTGTATGCAATTTTCACTGCATTGAGTCTTGATTCATATTCCATCTGGATCCTGTTGATTCTCTGACGTTTTGACTCCTCAGTGCGAGCTCTTTTGGAAACATCATCCTCCTCCAAAACCAAATCGCCCCTAGGCCTTGCAGAAGCAGCTTGTCGAGGACTGCCTGAATCAATCTCCAAAAAATCACGTGGTGGAGTCACTGGCACCATAAGATCTGGATCTATTGGCTCCATGCTGGGCGTTGCTACAACTCCTCCTGGGTTGACAATTGAAGCCATCCCAGGGCCATCCCCAATTGGACCAATGGGAATGTAGTCATCAAAGGCTGAACGTTGTACCTCCTGAGCCTTCAGAGTGATGGGATCGTGTTGGCCCATCGCAAGCCTTTCATTCTCAGCAGCTTTCTCTTGCTCTGCATATTGAATCACAGCTTCTGCCTCTTTGTCATGAAATTTGCTGTCTTCAATGGGCCCAGGTGGCGCATCCAATGCTGCGCTCTGTGGGATTGGTTTCTTCATTGTTGGAAGCACTCTAGCTCCAAATCCAGCACGGTATTGCCATGAAAAGCACTTGCAATGTAAGAAGAATGCCAAATGAATGCGCCAGCTTGTTGCAATTCTGCGCACACTGCGTGATAACATGCGATAACACAATTGACTGTCCATCAAAAAACACATAGCTAGTCTGTGAATCTGCCTTGCCCAAAAACAACGCCCTCTTCCATTTTGCTGCAGCTTTGCCCTTGCGGGCTGCATGAATGAAACCAAAGACTGGCTCCCCAAACTCACACAGTGGGCCTTCAAAGCCCCGTCCAACTGCAAGCTCATATGGTGTTGCTCCTTTCAGGACAGAAAATCGAGAGATCAACCATGCAGCGTGTCTCAATGTCCATGTCCAGATTGCATTGCCAGTTGACAGTTGAACACCAAGCTTCCCATGCAGTTGATGCATCAAAGAACATGCCAATTGTCGTCCTCTTGGAATTCCATTCTCAGCACGACTGTTGCCATGGTCATATGCAACTGAGCTACCCATAGTAGTCTTCAACCCCATACTCTGCCGTGTCTTTGTTGCAAGACGCTGGAGCTGAAGAATTGACGGCTCATTGTCACAACGCAGAATCACTTCACTGTAACCCAATCTCTGAATGAATTGAATCAATTCTCTGTTCATGTGATCCAGTTGACTCTTTGCCTGAAGTGGCACGCATGCAATGAAACCTGTATGGCTGTCCACAATGATGAGAGAAAGCACTGCATCTGGAGATTCCTGATCAGTGACATCATTGCCATCCACCTTGGTGTAGAAATAGTCGAAACTAATTGTTGGAATGGCTCCTCCTTGTGAAATGCCAGTGGTTTCATGACGATCAGGACGTGCTCGATGTGAAATGCAACTTGTACACCAATTTGCATATGGAATGTGAGTGAGCCTGTGTCTGGTCTGTTCTGCCTCATCAGGTGGCTCTGCAGTAGGTGGTGCCCTTGGCTGTCTCTCCATCTGTTGTTGGGCATCCTTTGCAGCTGCCATCACCATGGTCAATTCCAGTTTCTTCTGATGATCCAGAATCCTCTGAAAACACTTTTGCTTTGACCCTGAAGTTGACAAATTGTAAAAGCCACATGCTGCACGCAACGCTGAAAGAGCACTAGTCACTCTCAACTGGGTTCCATTGACATCAATTTCATCTTCAGCGCTTGGGTGCACGACAATTTGGCCTTCTGGAATGTAACGGCCTTGTTATTCAATGAAATCACCTGGAACGTCCATGTCCTCATCATCGTCCTGAACTGCTAATTCACCCTCAGGTCTAACAGGAAAAGTCTGAACCTCTTCATCAACCAACGTGAATCCCATGACCATTGGATCCTTTTCACCGTCTGTCAGAATTGTAATGATGTTGCGTTTCCCTGAAAGTTCATAGAATTCTGCATCCAACTGAATCAATCCATCCAAACGTTCACACAACTCTACAACCTGCCATTTCTTGTTGTCATCCTCAACCAAAGTTTTGCGGCAGTACCTACCTGGAAGATCTGGTTTCACCAGGGTTGGGTCTTGGAATTTCTCAGCAAAGTGCCGTCCAATTCCACGTCCAAATTCATCTAAGCTCCAACCAACATTTCCTTCAACCACCTACTGCATGACATCTGCTTGAATGGCTCTGACATGTACATCATGCTTGTCATGGACTTCTTCATGCAAAACTCTGATTGTACCGTGAACCACAAGTGACCTGTTTTGAAGTTCAACTGGGATGTGGGCGCCAAGACTGTGAGTAAGCGCCTGTTCACGGCCATCAATCGACCATCCTCCTTCGAGAAGATGTCCAAAACTGATGATTGGTTGAGACACCCTGCTGGACAGAGCTACTCTTTCTTTCAAACAAATCGTTTTCCCAGTGATGTCCTTCAACCCCACTTCCATGTCACGTACAGATTCTACTGGTATTTCTGAGCCCTGCGCGTCCTTTCCAACCACACCTGGAACTGCATATCCCCTGTCAAGAAGGCTGAGAGGAAAGATCGAAGCATCAGCGCCGCTGTCAATCAAAATTGAATGCAATTCCTCACCAACATCATCCATTTCATCCACAACTGCTTGAACAAAACCGTTACACAAGCAATCATCTGCATCACCAATGAAGAAATGAACTGCATGAACACTTCCATGCTTTGCATCATCACTGACTTCACAAATGCGTGCAATTTTCGACTGAGTGGTCTGAGAGCTTGGCTGTTGAGTTCCCTGCTGTTGCACATGTTGTGACACACTAGACATGCCACTCAAAGAAGAACCTGGTGAGCCATGAGCAGTAGTTGCGGTTTGCTGCACGTCTGAGCTCACATTGCGTCCCTGGGATTGCCAGCATTCACGAGCAAAATGCCCTGTGCGACCACATATGTATACACACTTGTTCCCTTCTCCTTTTCCTTTCCCTTTGGATCTATCACCAGCATTGCCTTTTCCTTTCTGATCACCATTCTTGGATTTTCCCTTTGAGTCATTCTTGCCCTTTTGCTTTCCTTTTGACTTTCCTTTTCCATAACCCTTGTCTTTTGACTTGCTTTTGCCACCGCTCTTGCCTTTTCCCTTTCCTTCAATCCTGTCAATCTTCATTGGAACTGGCCCATCCACTGCGCCAGAAGAGTCTGCACCAAGCACCATCTGTTCTGACCACTTGGTTGTTGAAGCATCATATTGAAGGATCATTTCACGCACCCTCGTGTATGTAGTTGTCTCTGTGACCTGCAGCTGAAGCCAAGTCTTGAGCTGACCTGTGACACTCCTCGTAAGGATTGCTGTATTCAAGTCGTCATTCAAACGGCTTCCCAACTTCTCATACTCTGAGTATGCATGCTCCAGTCATGCTGCATCAAAGAAAGTTTGCCAGAAAACGCAGGCCAATTCATGATCACGTTCAGCAAGCCCATACTACGGTTTTTGCTAACCGGCTCATTCTGTTGGATCAAAGTTCTGTAGGCCTCCAATCCATTGCATCCAGACACCTGTCTCACCACAAGCAAGGCACGTTGCCTCAGCAAGGAACTGAGCAAGCTGTAGAAGAACGTGTTGCGTTGTTTCTCCATGTCATTGAAATCCACAGGATCTATTGGGCGCTCTGGATGTTCCCTGAGCTTCTGAATGTCCTCAGCAAACTTGGCATCCACAGAAGAAATGTATTGCTCGAAGGTCCAGCTCCACTCCTTCCATGCTGCAATCTCCCCTCCACGAGTGCTATGATCAAAGGTAGGTGGCTTAGGAAACAATTTCCACCATGATTTTCCATCCTCTGCAGTCGGTCTGTTGGCTGCTGACGCTGTAGCCTGAGCTGCAGCTGCTGCTGCCCCTGCAGCTGCTACCATACGATTTGCCAGTGCCAACCCAACCACAGCTGCCACTGGTGATCCTCCAGCTGAAGCTGCTGGACTTCCATCTGCTGCTCCCTCCATGGAAAAAAAAACCACTCAACCTCACCTGCAAATCACCTAATGATCAATGCAGAAAAAGGAAAACAATGTCGTGACCAGAAATTTCTCGATTTGGCACTGCCCAATTGGATCTGCCAGCTGAAAATGTTTCACACGCTTCTTCCAGAAAAACAACCTGGAGGCGGGACACCTGTATTGGGCCTACAGTCCCCTCACCAGCGCTGGGCAACCCCGACAGTGGCGTGGAGACTTCACCGCTGCAGCCTTGGCAGACGCACGACGGGCCAAAGAGCGTGCATACCCCGAACTCCTCCGGGGTGGGCGCTGCAAACTTGTCGTGATGGCATTAAAGGTGGGGGGACGATGGAGCACTGAAGCGGCCAGCTTCATCCGACAGCTTGCACAAACCCGCTGTCGAGCAGCCCCGGCAGCCTTGCAAACAGCAACAGCGCAAGCATACATAGCCCGCTGGTCAGCTCTTCTCACCCACGCGGCCCAGACCGCTTTTGCCAAAAGCCTGCTTTTCGAAGATTTGCGGCTTCACACAGCTGGAGATGGGGAATCCCCCCTCCTGAGCGATCTTTTGGACTTGCACACAACCCCTCCAGACATCTCCCCTCTCCCCCCTTGACTTGCTTTTGGACTTTGCCTTGGACTTTCGCGCAAATCTGGAGACTGGCCTGGCCAGTATAAAAACAGTCTACCAACCACAAAGCTTTTGGGGGACCAAATGGACATGGCGGAAAAAGGTGTGAGGGGGAAAAAAAATAATGTTTGACAGACCCCCACTATTAGAAGAACCCTTCTCTCAGATGCCCTCGGGGAAAAAAATGGACCAAGACAGTCAAGACACCTTCAATTTTCATGCGCGACGGCATTGCCCGAAACATCTTGGATTTTCATGCACGACGTCATTGCCCGGTTTACTCCCATCAAAATCGAAAAAATGTGTGTGCGAACGCGCTTGGTGAAACTTGACCCGGGCAGCATTGCCCCTAAAAGGCAGGTGCGTCCTTTTTGCCATTGTTTTTGTCACTATTCCCCCCCCATATGATTAAAAATATTCCCTGCCCGGTTTGGAGAAATGTACGAGGTGTCCTGGCAAAATTTTTGTAGAAAATATGAGGTTTCTTGGGCAAAATCTCAACAAAATTCAACAGATAGGCAATTTTTTTGTATGTACGAAATCTGTCTATGAAGTTTTTTCGCAATCTTTCTATAATTGTTCCCTCGGAAAAAATTACGTAACAAACCTCTTGGCAAAATCTTTGCAACAAATTTCGGATCTTATGAACTAGAATTCGGAAGGCCGGCAGCGAGCTGATCGGGGCCCGCGCTGGTACATGGATGAAATTTTCCAATCCTATCGACGGACAGACAGTCGATGCTTCACTCCGATGGTGCCAAGTTGCACGGTGTCAGCATAGGTGGATCAAGGTTGGCCATATGTTCGACATCCACGTGATTTGTTATTTCAGCAATGCCCGGCAGGTGTTTATGATTGGAATCCACGTGGATGATGTGATCAGCAGAGGACTTGGTGAGGGTTATCGACAAAACACGAAAGGTCATCATGAGAATTTCAAACCCGGCGTTCGCTTGGAGGTTTATGCGTGCAGTTTCGATCAGTTCTGGTGCCATAACGAAAACAACGATGTCGGAATTCGCAGCGCAGCCCCGGGTGGCTCCCGCGAACTTAGCGTGATGGCTTTCAGTGATGCTGCACTGGGTGTTCGTCGTAAAAAGACCCGAAGGATGATATTTCATCCTGCTGATGACTGTCAAAGCTTTGGATGGTTATGTGATGTTATGTTTTTTTTTTGGGGGCTGCAACTCTGAAACTCAAGTCTGCGCTGGTGCTATGGATGCTTTTGGGTGCCTGCTGGTTTCTTGGCATGGCCAACGGCCGTGCGAGTCTTGGTTTTGATTCGCAATTGCGTCACTTGGACGTCAACGATGTTTCAACGATTTTGTTTGACAGCTTTAAGGCGAAATCCCACAGATGCAAGGTGACCTAAGGTCAAAAATTAGGGAAATAGTTGCCTACAAAACAGCAAACAATGGATGACTTGAAACCAAACCGCGATGGATTTCGTCTGATGCCGCCAAACATGTCCAATAACATGCCCAATAACATCATCGCCAAATTGAACACAGTGACGCAGCAACTCTCTTTGTGCCCGTGCTTCGAGCGGCCATCTCTGGGCGTTTCTGCGCGGCGGTGCCCGGATGTTTTCTCTAACAGCAGGTGCTTTTGAGCCTAGCACGACAGGTACGCATGCAGACCAAACAGGGCAGTACACCACGACAAAACATGACAAACAACGGACAATCATGTTTATTTTTTTCAACGGGTATTTTTGCTGCATGAATTACGAACGTGAACAATGCAAACATTCGCTAGTTTTGGATAGTTTTGTGGTGCTGCAAGGTCGTTCTTGGCAATGCGAGGTGCATGTGGTACCAGCATCGCCAAAAAATTATCAGGTTGCAAACGCGACCGCAAAGCGCGTGTAGTCCGGCCATTGCGTCATTCATTGATCTTTACATTTGCTGGTTCAAGCAGAAAAAAACTCACAGATGACCAGCAGCGGCTGGGACATGACATGTGGACCGTGTCTATCGGACGTACAAAAATATACTTTTGTGTTCGGAACGCATGTGCAAAAAATGCCATTCACAAATGCGCCATGTAAAATATAAATCCAATTTTTGGCAGTTGGCGCATTTTTTTGGTCAAATGGAAAAACGCGAAGTGTCTTTTAACATGGCAATGATTCCGTTTTGTTTTTTAAACATCGCTGACGTTTGGTCACTCATGGCTGCGTCAGCCGGTGTCACATCATCAGTCGGTATCTGAGTTGTTTTCAACAAACGTCATTGAGTCATTACAGACGTATCTGTGAGAGGTGGTTCCCAGCAAGGAGGTTGCCCCATGTTGTTCCAAACAACCCACCAGATCTCACCCACTGAGGTTGGCAGGAACACAAACCGTTCGCGGTCACCGCCCATCGCTTAATTATTTCCTTTTCAAACATAGCAGAACGAAGATGTCAATGAATACCTTGTTTTCCGTTTCTTGAGGTCAGACCGGTACATTATTCCAAGATTGTCGTTGCAAGATCCCTGGGAATGAAAGAGCGCGCGGACGGATGGTTTCAACATTTTGAAGCAGATCTCAATTGAAAACATGTCCATGGTTAGTTGATGGACACGGAGGTTGCGAAACCAACAGTTGTAGTAACAAATAATAACGCGCAGAAACGTTCAGAAATTCTTTGACATGATTACATAAAATCATGATGCATATGTATACGCATGTGCTTATGCATACGGATATGGACATGTATATGTATATGTATATGTATATGCATGTGCAATTGTAATTGTAATTGTAACGTGCAGGTGTTTGGACGTGGATGGCCCATGATGGCCTCACATTGCATCAGACAGTGTTTGGTTATTTATGAATGTTTATTGCACTTGTGTTGCGCACGCAGCGTGGCCCCAGGCAGAACAACGACGACGTGGAGCTCTCTCCAAGGCCACACGGTGAAGTAAACCACTCAAACTTAGAGTCGCTGCCAAAAATTGCATGTTTGAAGGGCACCCCTGTCGCCGCGTGCAGAACTTAAAAATGCGTTTCTTAAACCAAATTGGACAGTATCAGACCTCTAAGTGAGTTGGAGTTTTGAAACTGGTTCTGTTCCCATTTCATTTGCACCTAAGGTGGCAATCCGCCAGCAGCACCATACATGTCGTCCACTCCACGATCAGTATCCGCTGACAATCTGCACAAGTGCACGGCTCAGACGGCACATGACATGGCAGTGGCACGCCAACGGATACTCTAGAATATTGGAGGCTTGAATTAGACCTTCAGGGATGGCATCAGGCATTTCGATTATCCATAATTAATTGTGATTCATTTATAGCATTGTGATGCATTGTGTGCGATTTTCCAGTTTGGCTTCGCCCGGCATGTTTGTTCGTCAAGATTTCATTCCCCTTGACGAAAGAAACGCAGGAAAAAAAATGGAAAAACTGACTTAAGCCGAGGGCTGCTTATTTAAGCCTATAGGATCCTATAGGTTTAAAAACATGAGGCCTTGGCAAAAGACATTGGCAACACACAGCATATTTGTTCATCTTAGTCATGATCTCCGATGTTACGCTTTCTTATTGCCACATCCAAGGCCATTGGAAAGAATCTCACCTCGCTTTGGTCCACGAGTTCAAAACTCAGCTGCTGACAGGGGCGACATGGCGCGACATAGTGGAGAAGCGACCATGCATATCCATGGATGATTTCAGATTTGAAGAACGGATAGCTTAAGTGATAAATTAGTCTAACCAACCAAAATTGGAAAACCAACACAAAAAGGTTGTGATTGTTTCATTGCGGGGGTTGCAGCCAGTTGCAGCGAGACTTCCATTTTGGAGAGATCAACATAATGGAGGTGGATGAACTTGTGCATCATTCTCCCGATAGGCATGTCACTGCCCAAGGATGAGAACCATCCTGAAAGACCGCCGAGCCAAAATGGAAGGCAGGGGCCCATTCAATCGAAAGAAAACTGCCACGACAAGGAACTTTGATTGCATTTGTTGGCCCAGCATCACTGAAACGGATCGAATTCCAGCCTTGAGATGTTTCACGCTGGAGACTAGAAATCACGTAGATCAGAAGGCTTTGATGAGGCAGAAACGGCAGGAGTTCAGACAAGAGTCTCAAGAGCTTCAGAGCATTGCCATACCAATCCAAGGTTGAAGCGCTCTTGAGGATGATGCAATATGAGTACACCTGGTATACCTTCGACAACTTAATGCTCGCAAGTTGACTCTTCCTTGTACAACTTCTTGCTTCACCCTTTCCCTAGATTGGCTTAACATGCACGGGAAACGACACGCCGAACATCGTTGAACAGGTTGGTTTCTGGCAAGCGAAGCGGTGGCCTGGGGGGGGAGTTGACGGTTCGGGTGTGAACTTTTCATCTTCCTTGAATCAACTTTTACGCTTCGGCATTTGTTGCAAGATACATTAAACCCGACTATCATTGTCGCTCCTAGTGCGCCTTGGAACTCCCCGCAACCCCATGCGATATCTTCGCGATATCATGTGATGCCTCGCATCTGACGGCTTGACATGGCTGTATGTACCAGGTGGATCGGCCTTGACATCTTCTTCCTCTAGCGCCTCCAAGATTCGAACAGCCCAGCATCTCATGCAATGCATTGTGTGGCGTGTGTAGTGCGTGTAGTGTGTGTAGTGTCATGTTGTGCATTTTCGGTGTCATTGCTGCTGAGGCCTTGCGAGAACACTCTGCAAGTTCTGCTGGAACCTCAGTGGCATCCACCACAGAGTTTCTTTGTCTTACGGGTATGCCCTGGTACACTTCAAGTCTTTATATAATATGATTAATATGAGAACTGTGTTGATATACTTTGAAGCTTGCCACAAGCACACTTTTGGACGGAGAAGGCGAACGATTTGATTACGACAGCAACGGTGGCTCAACAGGTCCGAAGCACTGCCCGTGAGCGTAGACCGAATCCATTGCTGGGGAACAGTCCTCCTGTCAGAGCCTTACAAGAAACACTCCTAAGTGCAGCATTGCTGACCATAAGAACGACTTCATTAATGATGAAGTGTCGTGAAGGGGCAACTGGCATGAAATACACCAAGCCGCCTTGCATGCTGAAGATCACAAAAGTGGCTGTTGCCCCATAGATGTGATTTTCCGCTATATGTGTACCGTTACCAAGGCCAGAACAGCTGCAGCAACAAATTCTCCTGGCAAAGTGAACCAAAGTCACGGATGCTTTTTTACCACCTTATCACCAACCTATGCCACCATCTCCAGCAGACTCCAGCATGTGCATTTGTGTCTGCATCCAACACTGCCAGCTCAGTAGCGCCAGGCCGCACGAGTGACAGTGGCAGCAGCAGTGGAAGCAGTGAGCATAGCGGCAAGAGCCCTGGGACTTTGAAGCTGCACCTCGTGAAGTGGCGACGGCTCAAACATCTCAAAAGATATGGGCCAGCCCGATCCCAACTCATCATGGACCCTGTTGATGTTTATATATTTATTCTGAGCAATTCCATGCAATTCCGCAACGCCCGGCACAGAACCGCGCATACATTCAGTAATCATTGTAGTCTTTTTCAAGTACTGTACGCCAAACCGAGCAAAAGTTACACTCGAGATGCAAGCTGCTGGGCGATGCATTTTGCCAAACCAGGGATTGATGAAGCAAAATCTCCGAATCCATGCTTGCCATCCAGCAGTCACTATAGGCCCATCCTTGGGTAGCAAGACTGTGACATTGCGATCCGGGGCGGTAACGTCTTGTCCTTGGTGGGATTCTGCAGCTGGCGTGCAGTCCATGTGAGACAAGTATCATCACCCCAAGTATGCTGCATGCTGCATGCTGCGTGGGTTGTTTTTTTTGATGGGTTTTCAATAGTTTTCATGGTATATAATTACCATTTCATAGTGTTGTATATTCACACGGTGGTTTTCCACATCAGGGATTGTGCCACCAAGACCTAGCACCAGCACTACATCCTTGGTCGTGCCGATGGCTAAGTGGCGCTGGTTTTAGGTAAGTTGCTGCGTCGCGGTGTATTCTGGTCTCACCGCTGGATCCTGTACAGCCACACCTTGAAGATCATTTGGCCAGCCAATATTCACGGATAATCAACATGAACCAACTACGTCACATATTGTCACCTAACTCCAAAGTTTTGCAGCAGATCTTGCCTGAGGCATGGTGGACAACGCATCCCGGCAGGAGTTCGAAACTCGGAATTCAGATAGCCGGGATGATCTGCGAGGGCAGTTGGATCCGGATTCAGTTGGATCCGGATTTATTTTTCTCCTTCTCAGCATGCTGCAAGCTTCTGGGCCAAGCTGGCGATCTGCCCTAGCTTTTTGGATGCTTTTGGTATGGGCAAATCTCGATCCACTTTCTCCATCCCTCTGCGCTATGGGCCTATCACGATTTGTGACGTCCTATGGGTTGACAGATTGATCCAAGGCGGCAGGTGCAGCCGCTCTCATGACAGGTGCGCAGTGTGTAGCATGGGGATGCATGGGGTGCACATTGGTTTGGACGGTTTGGACATGTTTGAGACTTCGGGGTACTAGTTCTAGGTTGTCGATGGCCCTGATTGCACGGGTGCCATTAATCAACCACACAGTCTGCTTGAAAGCAGTCACCACGTCTCACCTCTCGCCGCAGTTGACTCAAGCCTCAAGGTGCACTCATGAGAATCAGCTCAGTCACGAACAATCCGCAGATCAGAGTGAACAAAGCAAAACTTGTTTGAGCAAGCTTTTGAGCAAGCCAACCACTCAGACCCCTTGGGCTCAAGTGTGTAGCTGCCACTCACTAGCTGTCCAGATAATTTTTTGCCGTGATGATGTGCCTCAGCACCCAGCCAAGAAGTGAATTTGGCTTGTCCTATTCTATCCAGGCTTAACTCTGCAATGGTGGCATCGCCGCGGCTCAGAGAATTGCTGAAGGTGCGGGTGAATGTGAGTGCCTCACTCCATCTACAAATTATATTGAATTATGTTATAGCAAAGAGTGATAGAGACTCCCAGTCCTTTCTGTCTCACTCTCGTGTTTTGGGAAAACGCATCATTTTTAAGGCTGCTATATGTGAGGGAACCAGGATCACCCGGGATCATCCCGGATCATTCCTTTCCACGGTAGAATCACCTGTCGCGCAGGCGACGGCCAAGAGGCTGAATCGCAAAGCAGAAGATTCTGAGCCTTACTTGGCAATCCTGGAGGAGAACTGGTATGACAGCGTGGATAGCCTGAAGCGGCTTGGCAGGGTTGGCCAGCCATGCACTACCTCAAGCCCATCATGTAGAGTAGTATTCTTCGACATGTTGATCCAGTTTGGTCCGATCAGAAATCGATTGTCAGTCCTGACCTCTAGGTGAGATAAGCCAGAAGCTTGTGTGAAAGCATGAAATGTTGGAGTCTATGACACGCCGAAGTTAGGGCATCTGGACTCTTACTATTGAAAGAAGCGTGCCTCTGCACAAGAGTTGAAGCTGTATGAAACGAATCCAGCAAATGATTATCCTTGCAGTGGCTTTCACAGGGAGTCACCTAGAATCAATTCACCGCTAGCTTGCCATTTTTGTAAATAAAATGGAGTTTTGGACGTTCTTTCGTATCACGTCAAACCAACACGGTGCGAGGGACTTTGCTATAGGTAGCGGCTCAGTTGACTTGACTCAAGTCTAGAAAGATCATGAAAAATCTATAAAGCATTGCAAAAAGCATTGCAACTCATTCCATTGCTGACGCAAGTAGTGTCCAGCATTTTGCGCTACACCGGTTACACCGTTACACTGGTTGCACCGGTTACACCGGATACAACGGTTACACCGGCTACACCGTTACACCGTCGCACCGGTTACACCGTTTCAGAGTATCCGCGTATCAGCGTACCAGCGTAACAGGGTATCAGCTGTAACAGCGTAATAGCGTATCAGCGTATCAGCGTATCAACCCAACAGCGTACCAGCGTACCGGCGTACCAGCGTAACAGCGTATCAGTGTAACAGCGTAATAGCGTATCAGCGTAACAGCGTATCAGCGTATCAACCCAACAGCGTACCAGCGTACCAGCGTATCAGTGTAACAGCGTAATAGCGTATCAGCGTAACAGCGTATCAGCGTATCAACCCAACAGCGTACCAGCGTACCAGCGTACCAGCGTATCAGCGTATCAGGGTAACAGCGTAACAGCGTACAGGCATGTTGAAGGTTCGCCCACCAGAAGCCATCATGTTTGGACATGCTTGTATTAAAGTTCCTCTGGGCATCCGGTCTTGCTGCTGCAGTTGCGATCATGTCTAACCTAATATTTTACTGTTCCATAGCTCCAGTTGCTTACATTGACTTCCTACCGTCCACACTGTTTGGGGTCTCTTCCAGTTGCCCGTGTAGATTTTGAGGGTTCTGAAGGGGAAACCTGTCCTGGCTCATTTTCGGGCATCGTCTAGGCATCTTCTAGGCATCGTTTTGGCATCGTCAGGGGCCACTTCCAGCTTGGCTTTTACCCCCCATGTTTGAACCCTACAAGTCCTGCAACCTTTGTTGCGCACCACAGAGTGGCCACAACAAGTCTGACAATTTGTGAAATTGCCGAAGTGACCCAGAGAATAGAACCATATTGATGCAGAATCCCAGCGTTGATTAAAAAAATCATCAATCGCGTTCCATTGTGTTTCACCTTGTGTTAATGTCTAAAATGCACGGCTACACTTTTATTGAGGACAGCGTTCCTTGCAGAAAAGCATTTAGGCATGACTTAGGCATGACTTCTTGGATACAGCGTTTACAATGGTAAATGCCATTCAAAAACACGCTAGGCATGACTTAGGCGTGACATTGTCGTTTCCCTGTACCAGCGTATCAGCGTATCAGCGTATCAACGTATCAGGGTAACAACGTAACAGTGTAACAGCGTATCAGCGTATCAGCGTACTACCCCTTGCAAGGTTGTAACCTTTTCAGCTACTCAGCGTATCAGCGTCGAACCACGTCTGAAACGCATTGCCACCACTCTCACCTATTCCGACATTTTCCGACCTTCTGAGAAGATTCAGAAGGATTCAGAAGGTCTCACGCTTTCCGTGCTTACCCGTTATGGCCGTTGCCAGGCTGGTCCAGGTTGCAGAGCTTCAGGCTCTCGGCATCCCGCAACGCTTTGCCAAGGAGTCCAGTGGACGGAGTGGACGGAGTGGTAGCCTGGCCCGGCGCAGCACCAGGGCGACTGAAGATTGGCTTGAATGATTTTGAAAGGTTTTGTGGAAGCACCGGTTAATATTTGGCCCATTTTTGACCTTCAAAATCCCGGTGAAGGAGCTGTTGCAGCTGGCGCAGAACGATGGGCAAAAGCCGGAGCCGCCTCCTCCGCCCAGTATCACTGTGCCCAGTCCGCATCCGCCCGAGGGCCCGCCACCGCGCAAACGTCCCCATGAAGACGGACCTGAGTATGGGATCCTTGGACAGCAGTTTCCTACTATTTCCTAATCCCCTTTTATTCCTTTTAATCGTGTGTGTGTGTGCGTGTGTGTGCCAGTCAGCACCCAAGGTCTAAGGTATGCCTAGTAGAATGAGAATGGCTCCACGGCGGCTTTCAGTAAAAAAGGGTCATTCTGTCCTACCGCGTTATGCGCAAAGAGTTCTATCTAGGCTGATAATTCAAGATGTGCAAAGATGCGCCGAGGAAAGGACAAGGCAGCCATGCCAGCGCATGGAAGAGCCCACGGCCAGAAGAAAAAGGCCGAGTTGGGGCATAGAGAAGCAATACATGGTATCGATGCATTGAGTCACGAGCAAGGGAAGTGGTTGGACCATGTTGGACCATGTTGGACCCATGCAGAAGTCGCAACAAGTCGCATCAGCATTCTTGCATCAGGCAGTGAGGAGCGGAAGGGAAAGGGAAAAGGCAAGGGAAAAGCTAAGGATGCTTGGTGAAATTTCATTCTTTGAATATCACCGAACTAGCAAAACATACTTAAAAATATGCAAAACCGCAAATTTGTCAATTGCAGCCATGGCCACCCTTGCACACTGTTGATGTTGCAGTCATGCTTTGGAGGGTCTGGATCAAGCGTCCATGTAGAGGTTGCGCCACTGCGTTCAGCGGACTAAGGGCGGAAAGGGCGATCGCCAGGACGATCGATGGGACGACTCACGAAATAACAGTCGCACTGGCCATGACCAATGGGACCAATATGAGAAGTGGGACGATTGGCGCAGAAACTGTGCGGCATTGGGCAGTGCAGTGTGCCAGGCTTCAGGTGCAGCAGAAGTGGTATTTTCACCCAACAAGTTGGACGATGTGATTAGTAAGGAGGAGGAAAAAAGATAGAAAAAGTCAAAACATGCGAAACCACAGATGTTTGCACACTTGTTTTTTGATGCTTTATAAGTCTGTTTTGGTCATGTTAGACCGAACAGCTATCCCCTTCTATGGGTACGGGATGGTACGGGTGCTGATGACCGCGGCTGAGGTCAAAACCATGAGCTTCCCCCGGAGCTGGCGTCGCACAAGCACTTTCAGCTGATGCACCTGAGCCCGCATGGATGACACCTGGGGACACCTGGGGACACCTGACGTCTGGGATCGCCTGGGGATGGTTGACATGTCGACATTGACACCCCCCAGACATGGAAGATATGGAAGGTTCATGATAGTTTAGGTCCACTATTGTCAACCTATAGGGGTATAGACTATAGAGCAATATGAGTCAGGAAGGATGCATGCGACGAATTAATGTTGTATGATATTTGGGGATGAATTGTGATTGAGTTTTTTTTTTTGCGTTGTATGATTTGCCGCCCTCCACTTGCACCACTCACAAAAACCGTTGAAGGTATGGCCGACTCCATTGATCCCCTTTCCAGCGCTTTCCTTCTTCCTGATTCCTGTCCCTGATCCCAGGCACAAGATCACATTTCAAGAAGAAATTGATCGAAATTTCCCCTTGGCAGCGCGTTTGATTGGGAGAGGCAACTGGCCATGTTTGAAATTTCTGGAACTGATCTCGTCCCGGAAAAGCAAAGACTGGTGAAGTCAATTGGGGGGAAGTATGGATGCCCAGTTCATCATTCTGTTTATCTCATTTATCTCTTCATTATCCACCAAGACTCATAAGACTCGCATCGTTTCGTTCCTATTGTGTTCTTTTGCTGCCTGAATGTGGATGGAAGTGTTTCTCTTGCATCGGTGGCACTTCCAATCTGTATACTCTAAAATTTCTTGCTTGAGCATTGGAAGTTTGTTCGCAGGTGGCCGGAATGTGAAGCACATTCACAAAGAGACTGGTGCCTGGGTATGGCTTTGTGGTCGTGGCTCTGGTTTCAAGGACCGGATTGACCTTCAGGGCGTAGACGCGATGTATGAGTGGCTCCTTTCAGGGTCGAATACAAGCCGCGCAGCGCAAGGTTGATGGTAAAACATGTTCAAGCATTCATTGGTATTCATTGAGCTTGTGGTTCTAAGCCAGCGACGTTCGTTTGGACATACTCTGGAGTTTCACGCCCCTTAATCTGTCGCTTGAAATCTTGAAAGGAGAAGGATGGCCAAGAAGCAGACGAGCCACTCCACATCCGTGTGCAGTGTGACAGCCAGGCAAGTCCTTTTCCTATCTTTTCCTCTTTTTTCAATGGGGTTTGCTGCCAACGATTGATCCTAGAGTGCTATGCTTCGCACTGGCCGCACTAGCTGAATGATGCAGACAGCGCAGACAGATGAGACACACGCACACAGACACACATAATATAACAATCTATGAGGCCTGAAAGCAACTAGGTCATGACGTAAATGGCTTTAACTATTCACTTGCACTCGTTACACATGTACTGTAGCTTGTCTGATGCAGCAGGAGCTCCTTTCACAAAAGCAATCCTTCTTGATCCCTGGTGCAGACGTGATCAGACGTGTGTGTTCAATTCAAACCAAGCGGTGAAGCAGAGCTTCAACTTCCTCAACTGTGCCAGCTGTTGTTTTCTTGCCTTGACCAGGTCTCTCTAGCAGCTCTAGCATCTCTATAGCGCATTTTTCTTTATTTTTCGACTTTTGGGTCCGCGATCGTCTGCGATCGTAGATCGGGCTGCTAGCTCTCCTCCCTTAGTCTCAGGATGTCCCTGTCCATCCCTTAGGGTGGTGATTGCCATGTCAGGCCAATTTGGACGAAGCTGTTGTCCAGACACACGATCTCCTTGATGCAGTGCTGCAGATGTACAGTGACTGGCTGGTTTCGGGCAAACTACCTGACGAGGACGAAGCTTGTCCCTAGGCATGCAAAGGCTCAAGGCCTCCTTCAGAATTGAGATTGGGTGATGGCCTAAGATGGCAATGCTGGCAATGCTGAATGCTTACGATGGTGACGCTGGTGACGATGGTGATGCTGGTGGCGATGGTAACGATCGTGGACGATAGTGGACGTCCATGATGACGATGGTGGGTGACTATGGTCACCATAGTGTTTGATTTACATGTTGATGGTAATGTTGATGGTGATGATGCTGGTGATGATGATGGTAATGTTGATGGCCAGGTTGATGGTCACTTTCATGGTAATCTTGATGATGGCGATGGTAGTGATGGCGGTGATCGTGATGATGATGGTGGTGGTGGTGGTGGCGACACTAGAATACCTGCTGGAACTGTAGAAATGGCTGAGAGGTTTTGCGAACAACACAGGCAAGGGTGTTTTCAGGTTTCTGTTCATGTTACCTGAGTTGACAAGATCAACTCAATCCAAAAATACCTAGCACCCCATGTGAAGAAGCTAAATTTGGAGCACACTGGGTGCTTGAAGCGGCTTCTTTATTTTCTTTCAATTTTTTCAAATCTGCTTTTTGGCGTTTCCATGCAGCCATGCGTTTCCGCTTCAGGGGCGCCCACAGCTCAGGCTATGAATGTGGTCAGACTGGTCACATCGCGAAGTTTTGTTCGAAGAGAAGTGGAAATGGGGGAAGGGCCCCAAGGGCTCCTCGGGAGGCTCCCAACACCGCTTTCAAGGGTGCTTCCAAGGGCGAAAAAGAGAAATGCTCCTTGAACGGCAGTTGTTGGGATGTTGGGTGGGACAAGGCCGAGCTCCAAGCTATCCAAAAATTAGACTAGAAGCTGGTCAACAGTAAATTAAAGCATGAGAATCAGCTTGCTTGAATGGAGTTTGGAAGGCCATTGCTGTTGCATTGGGCTCTCACAAGATGCTTTGTCAACTCAATTGCTATTCAATTCCGCGACAGGTTATTTGATCATAATACAATAATATATCATAATTCCATGACGTGATTCCAACTTGTCCGTGCACAGTGCCAGGTTTGTTTCCTACTCGTAGCACATGAACCGCCCTGAATCGTTTGGTGACAATATCATTTTCATCATTGCGATGAAAATTGCAAGAAGAACTTCATGAACACTTCATGAACCCTGAAAACGCATGTCACGAGTTTCATAGGCTCCTTTGTCGGATTTTCATGGGCGTCAATATCTTGCTCGTTTATTTTTTCTTGAGTCCTTTGCCCGTTCTAACCGTGTGCCATCGAGCTCTGCAGAGGCTTCGATTGTGGTGAGGTCGGCCACTTTCAGCGCCACTGCCCTTACAGACAGGAGCATCAGAAAAGTCAGAAAGGGAACCGTAGCTGGGAGCAGAAAAGTGATTGGTCAAAGTCAAAGTGGTAGTCTCACAATGCCGATGAATTGTCGCATGTAGTCTCTGGTCTTCAGCTCCGGCCGAAACTGGCTGCGAACCTGCCACCGCTGCTCCAAGTTTTACCGTATGAATCCCCATGACTACTGTTGGGATTCATTCATCCCAGCTTCTGGAATCTGGAAGGGCATGATGCAAGATGCAGCTTCAACTGAAAATTATATTGGATTTGATGAAGCCCCATTTTAGATATGTCATTGGTTGCTTTCTTTCTCGGTCGAAGCATGTTGGGGAGAAACCGCTGTCGGATCAGTGTGACAAAGTCTTTCACTAAAGAAAAGTCGCTTCAGCAACCTCCGCTGATCCAAGCTGCAGATGCTTCTTGCCCTGGCTCACAAGCCTCGGTCTAGTAGCAGTGCGGAAAAGATGAGCTGCAGAAAATTACAAGTCAATGTGTGCTCCACGTTGCCTTAAAATTTGACCCATACCATGATTCATGATGTGTGATTCATCACAATGATGAGTATACTATTCAACAAGTTATACATCCGCACTGTGACCGCCAGAATGATCATAAGGATTTATAAGCATCACTATGGCTGATGTGCGACTTGTGCGACTGATGACAGGAATCATTATTATATATAGATATTTGGTTGTGATCCGTGATAATGATCGGATATCTAAATCGTCATCCATTATGACAGTTCATTCTAATGACGCATCATTTTGGTAGATTACTTAAAAAGGTGTATGATTATTACTTATTGTGTATGTATATACGTATATATATATATATACACATATATATGTATATATATATATGTATATATATGGCGAGATGGCGATGGAGGGAGGGGGAGAATTATCACACATGATATTCTATGACATTCCTAAGAAAAGGCTACCTATTGTGGTTAATCTAATGTGGGTTATCTATCGTTGGTTTCTTCGCCCCGGTTTCGCCAGGGGAGGAGCTGCGGCGCATGAGCTGCGACGGAAGCGCAAGGTGGAGTCTCGGAAGTGGCTTGGGTGTGGAGTAGATTGATGTAGAGAGATGCAGATTGTGATTTGAAGTTTCATTCCATATGCAGATCTTGGGTAAAGTTCCTCTGAAGGACTAATTTGCTTCAATCTGTGTCCGAAGTCTTATATAATACTTTTGATGCACATGCCAACCGGTTGGTGCCGTGTCAGGTCCTGTCCTGAAGGCGCTGCTTGGAGGGCAGAACTGGGAACTCTTGGCCTTGGTACTTGTAGTGAGGAAGGAATGTAGGTGACAGATGGTGCGAGGGCTTTCAAGCTTTGAGCTTGGCTGTTCCATGGTAACCTCTAACCTGCTGACGGAACCTGATAAAACACCCTCATACCCTGAACGATGATGATATACAACGCTGAATCATCAGGCAACATGGTTCAACATGGGTAAACAAATGTAGCTTTCAAATGCCAGAGATGACCTGCACTAGGTCATCCACGAAGTTCAGTTCCGATCAGTACCACGGGCAGTGAAGACTTTCAGGCTCGACAACTTTGGGCCGTTGATGTGGTCTGTTCAGACCCACAAGTTTAGGCCAGTGATCATGTATTGTATGGTTTTGTGATATTTTGTGATTGCAGTCATAAACTCACATTTGAACACATTGAGAATCAAACAATACCACAGATGGGGCGCATTGTCTTTGCCTCAGGGGCTGTCGCAGGGTGGCCCCCTGCCACCGGTGCTGCTCTGAGACTCTCAGACTGGGCCGCCACACTTCAGACCTTCCAACAAAGGAGGGCTATGTGCCTTCAAGTTTGAACCTGCGGGTGGCTCTATTGGTCACAAGCACTTGTTATGAGCCTGTTCGCTTCACTGAGGTGGAAACCGAGGATTTGGAGGTGTCCACGACTCAATAGGGTGACATATGGGTGACGTATGGTGCCTCGATTTAGCGCCACGGTTCACCGCATCATACCGCGTCCATCACTTCGATGCCATGTGAGGTCTCCACGGGGCAGCGAGCAAGTGGAGTTCCTATGCCAGAAGGCATTCCCCAATCATTCCCACACAGGCGCTGGTGTCATGGTGAGCCGTTTGCTGACGGCAGGCGCAAAGCTTGGTGCGGCAGATGGGCGCAGTCGGGCACCTGGGTGGGACTGCATCGTTGGCGGCACTGCCCAAACCATCTCAGACCCTAAAGCCTTGTACCTTTCAAATTATTGTAAATCCCTTCAACATCTTTCAACATCTTTCAACATCCCAAACCATCTCTGCATTGAGCCAAGGCCTTGAGCTTTGATGGAGCTTGTAGGATGCTCAGGGGAATCTCGGCGCTCGGTGTGGCTCGTAGCGAGCGTTACCAAGTTGTTGATTTGTGGCTTTACCAAGGCTCTCGGCCGCCCAGCGCGCGCTCGAGTCCGTGCATCAAGGTTCCAATGGCTGAGGGTTTTTCTCTTGTGGACGCCAAGTAGTCTTTGACCGTCTCCCAGTAGTTGAATTTTAATTGACGATAGTTGATGATAGTTGGTTGGAGACTGCCTCCAAGCGCCCTAGATACATTGACACGTAGAAAGTTTTTTGATCCATTGGAGTCCTCGCTCCGCGCTCTCCAGGTGTCACCGCCTTTGGCATCTCCATGTACGTGCGGTTGCCCTGCTTGCGAGGTTTCATCTCCAATCCAGAAGGAAAGGAACAGTGACCACTTACTTCTTGCCCAAGTGCCCAGCTAAAATATCTAGAAGATACTAAATACATCTAAATACATCTAAATACATCTAAATACATCTAAATACATCTAAATACAATTAAATACATCTAAACACATCTAAATACATCTAAATACTAAATGACTAAATGCATCTTAATGCTTGGGTGCCTGTCACAGACAGGACCAGGCAGCTCTGTGCAGTGTGCAAGCCAAGGCCATGCAATCGAGGTGCATCCCTCAGTTGTCATTTGTTTCGTTGGGAGTCTGTATCCTACGTATATAAAGCCCAAAAGCATGTTGTAGAACCATGCAACACATGCAAGGGGTATTTGTTCATTTTCTTAGGGAGTCGCGATCAACAGGTGACGGGCTGCAAAGCATGATGAAGTTCAGCCCTGGCAACGCTCGAGCAGCTGAAGCCCTGGTGCTTTGGGGTGTTGAACACATTGAAAGAGGACCGAGAAGGGAATTGGCTTGCCAGTTGTGTGGAAGTCAGATGATGGAGGAAGACCAAGATGACCAACGGGGCCTTGATTTGTTGTTACTTACTGTTGATCCGCTCAACTGGTTCGTCAGCAAGGCGGGTTCATCAGCAAGGCACGGTAAGACGTTGCCAAGTCAATGCAAGTCATAGAGGCAAAGGTGTGAAAAAGATGGTGGGTTTGTGCGCCAGTCACCTGCAAACTTTAGTATCTTCATATTACATATACTTTCATGATCTTTCATGCATCTTGTTTTGGATCCTTCCGAAAACATAGTAACACCTGTGAGCGGAGCCCAGGTCCTGCCTGATATTACCAACTTGCAGCGCGAGGCCCGGGGAATGAAGCGGCACACGATGTTCCATCGTACAATATGATGACATGCCACTCCTGTTGCCAAGCCATGACCAGCCTCCAATCCAAAGCGCTGAGCCTCACTCAGCTGGACTCGCCAGGATTTGACAGAGCTCAAACACCGTTTGTCGCAAGTGGAGCAGGTGCAGCAGCGACCCCCTTTGAAGAGCCGTGCTTCTCTTGTTTGGTAATGTTTGGTATAATTGTGTATCATTCAAAACCTGTCAGCACTAAAAGGTATGTGCTGCTCTGGATACCGTTTTTATACGCTTTTCTGGGGGTATATACTGTAAGTGGATGTAAGTAGATGATGTAATTAGTTACAGTAGTATATCTGCAAGCATGTAAGGCTGAGAAAGCACCAGCAGGGTGCTGCCCACAACTTCATCACACTTCATCTTAATCATTATAGAATCGCAGTTCTATTCTATTGGTATTTCCATTTTCTGGTTCTTTTCCGTACGTCGATTTCGAGGGGTCAGGCACTCCTGGGCACTGGCCAGGCACTGAAGCTTGGGCAACCTGCCAGCAGCTCGGAGGCCAATCGTTTCAGTGAATTTCAGTGGCAGTATTAATCGACTGCCGAAGGAGCGAGTGGATGCTTGGTACCCACTCCCAAGTTCTACAATACAAGTTGCCATCCGGTGGCTTTCAAAATCTACGACAACGACTGAAACCTTAGCGCCCTGAGCTGGGTGGAAAGATCTGGAAAGATCTGTGACTGAAATTATGGCAGGGGTTGAAGCTAAGAGGCCGCATGCAAACTGCCTGGCGCCAAGTGTTTCCAAGTGTGATGTGAGCCTCTGGCAACTGCTTTTGAGATTGAAGTTAAGTCCCGCCCCCTGCAAGTTTTGTTTCTGAACTTATGCCAGCTGTGGTCAAATGAGTCATACTTCTACACCCGAGCAGCCCCCCATATATTTGTCAAGATTATTATCCATCAGATACAATCACCGACAAATGTTGGTAAATGAATGTAAATGAGTGAGCCACATTTGTGTACAGTTTTTACTAACACTGAAATTTCAAGGTTGAATCAGAGCTGCTGGATGTTCGGACCGAGCTGAAAGAGGCTGGATCATGATAGAATTCCCCATTGTGATCAAAGCTAGCAATGGAACAAACACATGAATAGACTGATCAATGGATTAAGTGCGGCAACTGTTAAATGGGTGTAGCATGGTGTAACATGGTGACAATAATAGAATTTCAGAATTGGGAATAAACATGAATAAAACAACATTGCCAGGTTAGATTCCTGATGCCAATGTTACTTGGGAGGTTCGCATAGCAGTCTCGCGCTTCACGGAGAAGCCTGGGGAGACGAAGATTGCACAGCTTGGCGCCCCAACTTTCAATACTCTAAGCATCTCTAAGCATCTCTAAGCCCTTCCGCAGAAGATCCTACTATACTATGATCATATTATATATAAAAATAAATTAAAAATATATATAAAAAATATATTAGTTACTAAGAATTACTACAATAACACTACGCACAGACCCCGTGGTTTGCCCGGACTGCAACATTGAGGATTCCCTGTCGTCGAACATGAGAAGAGAAATTGCAGAAAATACTGCGTATATGCAGTGTTTTCTGCTTTCGGATTCAGAGTTTTCAAGGTTTCAGGGTTTAGGGCTTTAGGGTTTTAGGATGTTTTAGGCTTTAGGGTTTTAGGGTTTAGGGTTCGTCGGCTGGTAAATACCAAAACGCTGGCCATGCGCAGGTTTTTGAGCATGTCGAAGGATAATATTTAAACTCCATTCTAACCTTGCGGGCAAACCATAGGGTCTTGCCGCAATACTAAATTAGTTATTAAATTAGTATTCTATAGTATTAAATAAATATATATATATATATGCACACTAATTTTCCTATATTTTTCTGAGAATATCTCTTGGCAGTTTCGGAAGATCTTTACAGTACAGTGTTCAGGCAATCTCGCAGGTGATGCATAAGTCCTTGAGGACAAATTTGCCTGACTTAATCTTTTCCCGCTTCAACACGCAATGCAGGCAACATGATGCCAGGCGTGTAGGACGCTTGCGTAAACCATCAACTATCCACTGTTGAGTGACAGTGGGACGGACTGCAATTCATTGAGCAGGGGGTTCCTGCTGAGGCCCGTCCGTGCATGTCACCCTGTGATGGCGAGCCCTATGATGCCAAGCAAAAAGGAAAATGTTGGGTGGTACCCTCAGGAACCTGACATGACTGACCATGGAAATGTGGTGCCTCATGTCCAGTGAAAGGCCGTGACTTCCAAGTAGCTATCAGAACTGTGGGCCATCAAGTCCCCCTCGTGAAAATTCTCCAGCCTTGCCAAGGCTTCCGAGTGAGCCGACAACAGGTGGCCAGGCATGGCCTTTGTCCGATGAATTCCCGAGCTTTTGCCCAATTGATATCCTCTTTGAAGATGTAATCTGATGTAATTTGGCGTGAAGGCCGCACTGTCAGCAGACCCAACTGCGTTCGACAAGGCGCAGAATGCTTTGAGATGTTGCTGTCGATTTCCTGACTGAAGAGCCTGTAGCATGCACATGAAACTCAGGAAACCAAGGATGTGGTGGAGAATCCCTCTGAAAACACAGGGATGCAATAAGGGTCAGTACTCGGGCAATTCCCAGCGGAGCTTTTTGCCCTCAATTGTTGAGACAAGCTGCGCAGGGCAATGCTGAATAAATGTGAGCAGTTTGCAAACGCTTCATCACCACCTTACAAATTTTCACATGAAAGATAGGTGGGCAGCACCCTTAGAGTCAGATATTTGGACAACCTGGCCATGAAAGTTTATCTACACTCGTTTGATTGTTCTGGACTTGATGGATTTGGACCAGACTGAGAATAGTTCAAGACAAGACTTCTCAAGTGTCCTGAGCCATGAGCCTCTTGGGGGCGGGCTACGACAGTGGAGACGAGAGTGGTGAAGAAGGACAACAGGTGCGATTGAATATGCCAGCACGCTGTGGCCATTGTGATGTTCAGTTTTTGATCGGCAGCAGCGAGGCTCCGGATGCTCTCGTCAGTGACGCATCTCCTACCTCTGCGGCTGCCGATGCTCTCGTCAGTGACGCATCCCCTACCTCTGGAGATGGTTTGAAGCTCAGAGCATTGAATGAGGTGGGGGGGTTAAGGAGAATTCAACACCTTATTACGCACAGTCAGCCACAGTGGGCAGAAACCAAGTTCTCCCAGGAATGGCTAAAAGGGGTTTGCGACCGTGTTCGACCACTACTTACACTTCGGACTTCTTTACTCGGCAAAGACCCACCCCATACTTCTCAAGTTTCCCCAGCACAAAGAAAGACCAAGTTGCTGCCAGTTTCCCCCGCGCGTCTGCAAGGTGGCGACCCATCAGATTTGGCCCTGCTCAAGAAGCGGAAGGCGACAAGTGTTCGCAAACGAGTGCGGGAGGAGTGTTGAAGCATGCAAAAGAACATGATACTTGGATGGATAAGTGATAAATATGGATGAGCATGTTGGGACCATCTAAGGCAAGAAGCCAAGATCGAATGAGGAGAACAACACTTGAAACAAAGCCTATGAGATTCACGTGAATATGCTATAGACTGTAGATAGGTTTGAACTCTATTTGTCAAAAGAAGTTTGAAAGAATTTGAGAGAACTTCCGTGTTACGGATATGAATGAATGAATGAATGAATAAATTTAATTGAATTGAATTGAAATGAAACGAAATGAAATAATGAATAAATGAATGAATGAATGCATGGATGGATGGATGGATGAATGGATGAATGAAAAAAATGAAATGAAATGGAATGAAATGAAATGAAATGAAATGAATGAGTGAATGAAATGAAATGAAATGAAATGAAATGAAATGAAATGAAATGAATGAATGAATGAATGAATGCATGAATGCATGAATGCATGAATGCATGAATGCATGAATGCATGAATGCATGAATGCATGCATGAATGAATGAATGGATGAATGGATGAATGAATGAAATGAATGAATGAATGAATGAATGAATGAACGAACGAATGAACGAATGAACGAAGGAAGGAATGAATGAATGAATGGAATGAATGAATGAATGAATGAATGCATGAATGAATGAATGCATGGATGGATGGATGGATGAATGGATGAATGAAAAAAATGAAATGAAATGGAATGAAATGAAATGAAATGAAATGAATGAGTGAATGAAATGAATTAATGAACGAAATGAAATGAAATGAAACGAAACGAAACGAAATGAAATAAATAAATAAATAAATGAATGAATGAATGAATGAAATGAATGAATGAATGAAAGAAAGAAAGACATGAATGAATTAATGAATGAGTAAATGCATGAATGAATGAATGAAGGAATGAATGAATGAATAAATGAAGGAAATGAATGAATGAATGAATGAAAGGAATGAATGAATGATTGAATGAATGGAATGAATGAAATGAAATGAAATGAAATGAAATGGAATGAATTAATTGAATCGAATGAAGGAATGAATGAATAAATTGAATTGAATGAATGTGAATTGAATTGAAATTGAAATTTGAACAGAACGAATGAATGAATGAATGAATGAATGAATTGATTAATTAATTAATTAATTCATTCATTCATTGAATTAACTAATATAATTAATTAATTAATTGGATTGGTTGATTGAATGAATGAGTGAATGAATGAACGAAGGAAGTCTCGCACGAAAGCTTCGATTTCACATCTTCATTCAACTTTCACTTTTTCAGGGAAGTCTCGCACGAAAGCTTCGTTGTCACATCTTGCACTTTCACTTCTTTTTGAGAGAAGCCTCGCACGACAGCTTCGTTCTCACATCTTCCACTTTCACTTTTTGAGGGACGTCTCGCACGACAGTTTCGTTCTCACATCTTGCACTTTCACTTTTTGAGGGAAGTCTCGCACGAGAGCTCCGTTTTCATATCTTCCACTTTCACTTTTTGAGGGACGTCTCGCACGACAGTTTCGTTCTCACATCTTGCACTTTCACTTTTTGAGGGAAGTCTCGCACGAGAGCTCCGTTTTCATATCTTCCACTTTCACTTTTTGAGGGAAGTTTCGCACGAAAGCTTCGTTTTCACATCTTCCACGTTCACTTTTTGAGGAAGGTCTCGCACGAAATGTGTTTTTGAAAGTTCGCGGGTGCACGAAATGCTGTGTTTTGCTGGAGAAAACGTGTCCCAGAAGATGGATGGGGAAACTTGTCCGGCTGGCAGGTGCGGATTCAATCGGGATCATGCTCGGATCGGCCGCGCGCTGGAACTGACAGTTCAGGTGTCGTTTTGCTAACGTTCTTGCGCGTACTTCTATTGTGTTTTGCAACTCAGCCTTTGCAAATCGCATTGTAATGGCTGCTTCAAGGTTGCCTGGCGCGGAGGCTGCGTGCGTAATACTATTGTCTTTTGCAGCTGGACATCGTAAATCACATTGGTGTGGCTGCATCAAGTTGGCGATCGTGATTTGTCAGCAGAATTTCTCAATTTTGGCGCTGATGATTTTCCTTTTAAAATTCCTTTTAAAAAGTGCTTCAATATCGTCTTTTTTTGCTTTGGCGTCGAGATCCATCCGGTTTTGGAGCTGGAATTTCTGACGCGTTTGCGCGTAGTTCTATTGTGTTTTAGCATGGCAAATCGCATTGTAATGGCTGCGTCAAGGTTGCTTGGCGCCGCGGCTGCGCGTGTAATACTATTATCTTTCGCAGCTGGACATCGTACTGGGTAAAAGCTTGCTTTGTGTATCTTTGTGTAAAAGCTTGCTTTGTGTAAAAGCTTGCTGTGAATAAAAGCTCCCCTAACTCTGTGTAAAAGCTTCTGCGTGTAAAAGCTGCTGCGTGTACAAGCTTCTCTGTGCAAAAGCTTGCTGTGTGTAAAAGCTTCTCTGTGGAAAGCGTAGGGCTTGCTTGCTTTGGTGCCGAGATCCGTTTTTGGAGCAGGTTTTGGGCCAGAGACTAAGTCGTGACTAAGTGAGATGATTTGAAAGTGCGCTGAGAAGAGCTGAGATGAGGTGAGACGAGCTGACAAGAGGTGAGATCAGCTGAGTAGATGGGAGAAGAGCTCAGAAGATGTGAGAAGAGGAGAGAAGAGATGAGAACACATAAGATGAGCCTACATGAGCTGCGGAAAGTTGAGAAGGGTTGGGAAAAGCTGTGAAATCATCCCCCGCTAATGTACCTTTATAGAATGAGTTTGTGGTCGTTTATGGAATGCAGTTTTGGGTATCATTCTATAAACCCAGATTCGGGGGGAATCGATCGGACCGGCTGGAACAAGCAAGTACATGAACCCTCCCTACTCATTCTATAAAACCAAGGTTTTGCAACCCTTTAACTCATTCCATAAAAGCCAAAATGCTCCAAAAAATGGATGTTAAATCGAAGTTAACCATCCTGGTAGATGCATTCCATAAATCCCATGGAGTGTCATGTTCGATTCGAGTAACAGACTTGTTTCGAAATGTTTGGGCCAAACATGCACTTGAAATAGCATTCTATAAACCGACATGTCCTGCTGGCTTTCCTCCTGGTTTTTTTACTTGTAACTAGCCAATTCATTCTATAAAGTTATTTTTTGGGGGTTTTTAACCATCGAAATCTCAGATCCTTAAACTTGCCGTACCATTCCATAAATATGCCTCAGATTCATTCTATAAAAAAAAAGCACCCTCAGAATCATTTTATAAACCAAAATGTTTATAGAATGCAGTCAGCCACAGTCTAGGGCACATTCACGGAGGATGTGAAATCTGAAAAGCTGAGAGAAGCTGAGATGAGATGAGAAGAGATGAGAAAAGCTCAGGTGACATGAGAAGAGATGAGAACAGTTGTGATCAGCTGAGCTGAGAAAGGGACTGAAGATATGAGATGGGATGAGATGAGATGAGGTGAAACAAACTTAGAAGACATGAGATGAGTTGAGAAGAGATGGGATGACACAGACTGCGGTGACAGAGGGATGCGCTGAGCAATTTCCAAGAGAAGCTGCGACGCGATGAGATCAGATGAAATGAGGAAAGATTCAACATTCGAAAGGCATGGCATCAGATTGACAAGTCAGGAGCCTGTTGCTACGCTGCACAGGAGGCTTGCCTGTCAACTATAGGCACGTCCTTTGAATCCTTTGCTCCGCTCTATGGGCTATAAGCTGCCCGGGTACCACTTGTAAACTTATCATCTCATCTCTGGTAAGTAGGAAGCTGATGCAACGTGGAGGGGCCTGCCATTGCACCTGGGAAGTCTTGGAATAGTTTGGAAAAGTTTGGACAGTAGTGGTGGTCAGGGATCAGTGCAAAAGTGCGGAAACAGAAGCTGATCCTATCACCTGACACCCCCAGATCGACTACTCAAAGCTTCCAACTTCCAGGCGCCGGGTGGGATGGTGAGTTGGACGCTGATTTCCGATGATTTCCACACACATCACATATATAATACCAGCAGTCAATGGCATATAGGACGTCTGAGGACTTAGATGAGGACTTAACAACAAATATCACGAAACATGATGCTATTCGCAGTTTCCATGCGGGTGAGGCCGCTGAATCTGGAGACGCCCAAAGTCGCGGAAGAGGTTGAAGCACCGCTGAAAAAAGTGCCTGTCCCAGTGCAGCTGGAGCAGGTGAAACAGCTGTCGATAGAAAAATTTTCTGGGAAAGATCCGAGAGAAGACCTTGGCTGCCCTGGCTGCCCTGGTTTCTCTGCAGACATGGGCAAAACAGGTTGCTGGATGTTGCCATTCTGAAAGCGCAAGCAGCACAAGGGGAAGGACAATGGTATGCAGCTGGAATAAGAAACTGCCATGTTCCGGCCTTAGGCAGCACAGCTAGCGGCCAACCCAGTGGGGCAAAGCCTGCTGGCCGCACTGCCACCGCCCAAGGTTCCACAGGGTTTGGGCTGGAGATGGGGGCAAAATTAAAATATTATATGGGTTCATGTTGGATCTATACTGCTTCTTGTATTGGGATCCTTCAAAATTCAAAGTACTTCCAAATGCATCTGGATTCCTTCACATTGCTGTCCCCTTGCAAGGGCAGAGATCTTTTGTGCCAAGAAAGTCGAAGTTGACCCGGTTGATAGAGGGGTGAAGCCCCAGCCGAAGTTGTTGCAGGTCACTTTGGGCAAAGAAACTTCATCCAACTCCATCAGACTTGATCTCTCTGACGTGGCTTGGCACAACTCCTCTTCAAAATTTCTCTCGAGAGAGAAACAGGCAGTCCAATTTCTTTTGGGATACCAAATGAATGTTCCACCCGTATGTATAGCTGAAGTATGATGAAGTGTGACATCACTGGCTGAGGTGATCAAACCTCCAAGGTCAGCGACAGCTCCGTGGGGAGATGCTGGCAGGTGAATGCAATTTTTAGCTGCTACATTTTGAGCCTGGGGGCCTTCCAATGGAACAAAACTAGGGAGATACGGAGAGATCTTCTGTGACAACTTATCATGCATATACTATAAAAAAGCGGGCTGTCCTTGGCCCGTTTACAGCCAGATGCTGAACTACAGAATGTTTCGTATAACCAGCTCCCTCAACATTGGGATTCTGCGATTTCTTGTTCTATCTATCCACATCTATATATATATATGTATATATATCTACAACATACATATATACACGCATACACAAATATAAATACATACATACATACATACATACCTACATACATACATACATACATCCATCCATCCATCCATCCATCCATCCATCCATGCATGCATGCATGCATGCATGCATGCATGCATACACACACATACACACATACACACATACACACATACATACATTACATTACATTACATTACGTTACGTTACGTTACGTTACGTTACGTTACATTACATTACATTACATTACCATACATACATACATACATACATACATACATACATACATACATACATACATACATACATACATACATACATACACATTTACATATACATTTGCATATATATATATATTTATACATATACATATGCATATACATATACATTTACACATACATATAAATATACATATACATATACATGCATACGATTTTTTTGTTCCAATATTCCAATATTCATTTGTATCCCATGATATTCCCGAATGATCGTGGGAGTTTGCGCCTCGGTGATGTGATCTCCCATGATCGCAGGGAGAAGAGCAAAGTGCCTGTTGAGGGACTACTGCGCCCGGACAACTTTGCTGACCCAGACGAGGAGGCATCGCAGAGCATGGAGCGGACACGCTTTCTGTTTGGTGCAAAGGATATCAGAAAAGGATCAGAATAGATACATTGTCCTTAGTACATTTAGTAGTTTGGCTGTTGATGCTATTGTTTGGTCATGGGCACGCTGATTGTTTTCCCTCCGGCTGGCTGTGTTTGGACGACAGGCAGCAGAGGTACCTGCCAACGTCTTGAACCATCCAATGTTTTCCACACATGCGTGACTTGGACCCGAGGAGGCTTAGCACGCTCACAACTAGATGGATTGGTGGACAGACACATAGACAGAGGCAGAGAGTTTGGATAGACAGATTGGCCAGACCAACGGGTGTGCATTGGCCTGTGATTTCTTATGCGTACGGTGACGCGCCTGTTTCATGTATCGCTCCGAAAATTTGATCTTTTCGAATTGGATGTTGGACTCCCATTCGTCCATTGCCACTCCAACCACTGCACCAAGGGTTCAACCTGATGGTCCATCAGCGGAAGACCTTGTGGAGTTGCACCTGCAGCAGCATTTTTTAGCGGAATCACCCCTGCATTCTGAAATTTGAGTACCTACATTGAAGGTACCGAATCTTCTTTAACATCTTTAACTGGCAACACGAGATGAAGCGCATGAAGATTCAACATGATTCAACCCGTAATGTGTGATAAAAACTGTAGTTGTTGCGTTGCTGAAGTCTGTTGTGATCAAAGAGCCCATCTCGACAATTGACCCCGTTCATCCACCGTGACCATCACCCATCACCCATCAACATGCGATGACATGAACCCGAAACGGAACATGATTCTGAAGCAATTGATTGGAGACACCGCCACTGTCCGTTCAAACGCGTGTTTTTGCTCTTGTCTCTCAGTATTGTTTCTTCTGCCAATTAGTGTCCTAGTGGTCCTAGTTAACCCATGATGGTGCGCGGGCACCAGAACTGGGAGGAGGGCTGAAGTTGACTACTTAACAAGACTCAGACTCATTGTATAGTGCAAATTCATACTAGCGCAGATTCCTACTATGGATTTTGAGCTCTCAAGTAATTCACACTGTGCAGCTCAGGCGCAAGCCTCGACAGTTTGTTGAGGTCAATGCAGAAGACATGAAGGCCTTGTTTCATCCCTGAGGTTTGATGGATTTTGATGGTATCAATTCCTGCAGGAGGTCCAGCAGTATATTGTCCGCATGATTTCCTGACATGATTTACGAAAATATTGCGAAAAGGTTTGCTTCGCAAGTTGCTTTCTAATGGGTTCCTTCCCAAAGAACTTAACAAGCAACTCTTTCCCAAAAACCGAAATGGTTGGAGAAGTGTATGTGGCTGAAGAGATGATCTCAAGATCGTCAATCTTGTTTCCCCTGAGTTCTCAGTAGTTGGTTTGACCTCTGAAAACAAGCGCCTGAGTCTTGCTATGTGGCGGTGCAATGCGGTGCACAGGATCCGGACTGGTACCTGAACAATCAGATCTCTGGAGGCCCAGGATACCTCACCAAGAAGCGCGTCTCTGACGATATCTCCATGTACGCCCTGGGGACGGGTGGAAGTCTAGAAACGCTGGGGACAGGCTGTAGCAGGATGAAGTGATATGAAGTGATGGAGAGGATGCCGTACATCGAAGTCAAAATTGCTTCAACAGGTCAACCTGCCAACCCTGCTTCAAGGGGTCGTGAGGAATGCCCCATGCTCAACAGGTACGATGGCCAAGGCTGGAAGCAGACGACACATGCCAACCCCAGCCGCGTTCAAAAGCGCAAGCACCAAATCAATTGGCTGCTTGGCTGCAGTATGTGGCAAGCGACGGCAAGCTCCCCTGGACTTGGCACTCTTTTTGCCACCACTTCTGTATTAATTATATTAATTATTGGGGCACCCTTTTCTCCGAAGCTCCTTGATTCCTCTCCCCGGATTCGTAGAAGTAAATTGAAACAGCTGAGGGATGGCAGGCCATTTGTAGCCGAATGATTCAATATAATCCATCATGCGAATGGCTTTGAGGCTCGCCACAGAGGCCATGGAGAAGGAAGCCGAAATGTTGGAACGCGGCTCTCAAAAGATCATGTCCAAGGCAGGATTCATTGGAGCCATCATGGCCATATTGAGATCAACTGTGTTTAAGCGTACTTGAACCATGAACCATCTTAAACCCATCAAGTCACCGGCTGCATGGATTGGTTGTGATATGTTGTGATGTATCAACGGTCGGTAAGATACCATGTGCAATGCGCCCTTTGACACGATGCTTTTCGGAGGCGCAGACCCATGCCAAGTACGGATGGTAGTGATCGCCCCACACCATCATTTGAAAGTGCTGTATCACTGTGGGATATCCAGAAGGGCTCCATGTTCACTGCGCTTCTCAAGGGATACCATTACTATTGTGATTTATTTTGTGATCTGTTGAACTTACGTTGAACTACTTTCCCATTTGCTTTTCCATGTTTAATTGCGGGACTGAAGTCAGCCTGGTGAAGCAACAGCATGTTTGGTAAGCAGCCAGCGGGTACAGCTGAGCTGTACCAGATTTGAAGTGGGGCTCGGGCCACAGTGTTCTGCAACCCAGCCCCTGAGGAGGATGCAGAAAGTGAAAATGGGCGGTCGATTGACCCAGGGTAGGATTACAATGTGTATGTAGGTCAAATGCTTTGATTTGTGTGTGCTTTTTTGAGTACTGCATGATACTGTACACGAAAGTTCACTTTGTCAGCTTCAAGAGCTGCAAAAGTGATGCATCATGATGATCATGCTCGCTTCACACATGTGCATGAGATTGTAGCGTGGGACTTCAGCAGATTTTAGCAGGTATTTCAAGCAAGTCCAATCCTATCGTCATTTGTCGCCCAGACCGATGTCACAGCCTTGGCAGTGGCTCCACCATCCCCTCGAAAACAGCTTCCAGCCGGGGCCATGGTGGGGCCATGGTGGGATCGTAGATCGTTATGGATAGTTTGCATCCAAGCTGTCAACCTGTCCCGGTTCCCGGTATTTCCCGATTCTTGCATAGTTTAGAGAGTTGTTTATGTTGTTTGTTCACATGTTTGGACTTTGTTCTGCACATCCCTTGTTTTGTGTTTCTGGGTTTCTTCCATTTTGGGTGCGGTGAGCTTACGCCAACTCGGAGGCACCCATTGCAGCCGCCACTTATTCACCGTTTCCGCAGACTCGAGCAGGTGGTGATGGGTCCAGTTGCGTTATGGAAATTCCATGAAATTCCATTGGATTTGGTTTGGGAGAGCTTGCAGTCATTGCACTGGAGCATCCCTCGACTACCAGTCGTCATCAACCCGGTGCAACTCCAAACAGTCCGAACAACCTACTGAATCAATCCGAATCAGCCAACTTGCGCAACTTGGTGGTGACAGGTCTCGCAAGTCCAGGGGCATGCTTCATGCAGCGCATGACGATGCACTTCCAACCGCAGCAGCAGGCATGCATCGTTGGTCTTCGCATTTGCATCCCTTCGGCCTAGGCTGGAATGTTCCGTGTCGTAGGGCTTGGTAGAATGGGCTGGGAAGTGCATGGCTTTGCAGGTCATCAACCAACCTCCTCAGACGGTTCGGGCAACTTGACGACAAGAGATTGCTTCGTGCCGTGTCACTGGTCTGTTTGGCCTTTCATTTCCTCAGGGGCCCTGCCCTGAATGGAAGTCAAAGAGACATAAAGAGACACGTATGAGCGCGTAGACAAATGACAAGATGTGAAGTCTTCAACTGACAGTGCCATGCTGCTGATGCTTCTGCTGCTGGTGCGATGGCTGCGCGCACCTCGAATAGTCAGCAAAGTACACTCGCAAATGGTTATATATATATATATTGATAAATATCGATAAGCCATTGCAAGAAGCAAAAGGCTTGTGGGACACAGCAGGTTCCACCTCTTTCCACTATCACTAAGGTACATCCAGCTTTAAGACCGCCCACAGGTCGGGAACCTTGGTGGCTGTAACAAGGACATGACTTGTGTGTCTAAGGGCTGACTTTTTTGCCCACACTCCACACATCTCCACACCAACTCCCAGGCATAGTACCAGAGTAACACTTACTAAGAGTTCAGCAGCCATCCATCCTTGTCCATCCTTGTCCATCCTTGTCTCCCACAGCTGCATACACGTTATTGAAGGTCCATGCATTGACCTTCATAAACTCACCTTCCACCCGCCGAGTCATTGGTAGTCTCCTGCGAGAACAGCAATCTCAGCTGTTGCGACATGGATCCGAGGCTTGGTGATACCGCAGCCAGTGTTTGAGCCCTAGCTGAGCTAGGGGAGCAACATCAAACGATTCCAACGCCAACCCTTTTCCCATCCATCCAAGACATTGCATGGATATGCAGCCTCCACATGCGCAGACCAGATTTGGCAACGTACATGGAGTTGCAGGCAATTTGTTGCATATCAGTCCCAGGTGGTGTTTTGATGTATTTGGTCATCCAAGGATAACATAGTAACGATGACAATGCACCCTGTAACACTGGCACAATTGGATTCCTGCCGAGGCCATTGCATTTGGGCCAATGGCCCATGACACCGGCAGCAGCACCGGTTTGAACAGCCCTTGCTGTTCTGCAGCTTGCTGCAACAAGTGCCCTCCCTTGCTAAGCTATTGTGCTCGTTCCTTGAGTGATAGCATGATTTGCAAAGCATTGTTGTGGTATGTCATGGTGAAATGCTGATTGGGAAAGATTGGAAAGGCTCAGCGTAGCACTTGGCACTTGTCACATGCCAATGACTTCTAACATAATGAATGCGTCTTGCTAACTGCTGCTCGGACCATCTCGAACTATCACATTTGAGTACATTTGACTCAGCTAGAGTGCAAAATGATGCAAAATGTCTCCATGAAGCTGCACAACTGTTATCTGAATTGCTCTCTTCCTCACAAAAGTGGATAGGTTTGTTCGAATAGGGCAATGCGGAATGCAATGGAACGGACTTACCCTTTGCCTGGCAAGGTGTCCACAAATAACGGTAAATAACGAAACCCTTCCAAGATGGGCAGAGCATCAGCTAATTCAGGCCAAAATTAGCCGATGAATTAGGCAGGCTAGCAGACGTTAGCCACATTGCATTTGCAAAACGAGACACCACAGAGTGTCACAGTGCCCTGCATAATCTGCTGACTGTTCTTGAGGGAGTGGCACCGTGGCATTGGGATGGAGGATAGATAGCACATGTGCTCATGAAGCTCCATGGTTAATATGATTGAATTTATAATACGATCATTTATAGCAATGATGTTCCATTATGTTCCACTGACTGAGTTGTGCAATGTTGTGCATCAATGCTGAGATCATGGGTTGGGTCATGAGACATCGAACGGCCAGTGACGGTTCAACCGGTGTCGTTTTTGCCATTTCGGCCCGTTGCGCGCGAAGCTCGGAAGTGCGCTGCCGAGCTACGGGGCTGAGATGGGCTGAGGCAATGGCTGAGGCAATGGCTGCAGCTACTTGGATACGGGCCCTCGGGGCTGTAGTAACTGTAGTATGGCAACATGAGGAATCTCGTATCAAGCTGATACAGTCTGAGAATGTCTGCTACATTGCTACATCAACAGCATGAAGAACAGTAGCAGGATGTAAAATGATGTACTTGTAGCAGGACGTAGCAAGGTCATGTATGGTCATTTTTGATCATGTTAAAATTGCAATTTCAGGAACCTAAATTGGAGGCACCTATAGAATGAATCCTAATGAGGCCTATGTACTATGTAAGTAAGGGCTGTGTAGGAATATCACCCCACAAAATATGGGCTTAAAGTCTTAAAGGGTACAGTACCATCACTTTAGGGTCCGGAATTTCCCACCGTTTTCCTTCTCTTTTGTGATAACTTTAGTATATCTTTGCATTTTTTCTGTTTTTTTCTGTTTTTTTTTTTTTGTTTCTTTGTGCCCCAGATGCTCATGGGAGCCAACCAAGCAGCAAAAGCTGGTGAGTCCGAAGAGTCCGAAGAGTTTTTGGATGTTTTTTGATAGGATTTTCTGAAGTGTACGTTATATAAGTTATATATAGTTATATAATGTTATATACTGTATATAACATTATATAACTATATATAACTATATATAACTTATTAGTTTTCCATTCTTTTCCGGTGTTTCCGGGTTGCCGGCCTCTCCTTTCTGACTGTGCCAAGGCACCGGACGTGAACGCCGTGGCTGCAGAGCACTGGCCTCGTAGGAATCACTGACCGCCCTGTGGCATACTGCCTGGGGTGGAAGGCTTTTGGAGTAGGGAAGGGCCCAAGCAACTCGCAGATCATCTGATGTTAATGGATGATTTTGTTGATGATTATGGGTGATCACTCGCCGATATATTTATGATTCTTATGAATATTCACGACATATTCACGGCATTTATGGATTATTTGAAGAAAGGGCGATCTTGATGCTGTCGTTGCACCTTTGGAAGAGGGCCCTTTCCAAAAACTCTCACGGTGGAGCTTGTTTCACCGAGAGGTGTAGGATCCAAAGGATTGCACTCCTTTAGCCTGCAAAGCTTAAGTAAGCGACAGAATTGAAGGCAGTAATAGCGGAACAGCAACCCAATTTGTTTCCAACTTTAAAAAAACATGGGCAAATATGTTGAAAACAAGGCTGTAGGAGGCCCAAAGATGCAGGAGTCATCACTTAACAATCAGCATGGTTATGCATTTTTAGCTTTCCCTGGGGTCCTTGGCATGGATTCCTTGTTGAGCGGCCTGGCAGGTCGGAGACTCAGAGTTGGAAGCTGCTGCAGTTTTTGTTGTGCTTGGAAGCTGTGACTCACAGCAGGTGTCCGTAGGAGTAAGGATCTGAGGGTCAAAGATGGCAAGGCTTGAGGAGTGCAGCATGGACAACATTATGGACCTAAGACTGGCGGGCACTTCCACACGAATGAATCGTCAGTACGAGTGAGGGACCTACGTAAGTACCGATCAAGTGTTGGTGTTAACTTGCAGTGAGCACTGGGTATACGGGAATACTGGGTAATCTGGCCAATAGCAGATGAAGACAAAACATGACATGAGAAAACGCCGTCACTGCTTATGACCTGGCATCTCAGGTCTGGCATGGGCTAGAGGTACTGATGTTCAGCCGGCCTGTGGAGCCTTGACGCTCCAGTGCCACTATGTCGAGTTGCTGCTCGCCACTATCCATTGAAACCTATTTGAAATATTTGAATCATTTTGAATCTATTTGAGTGGCCGGCCATTGGTCGAAGCAGGAAACCAGAAGTGAAACCCTAGGGCATTAGAGCATAGAAGAGTTTGCGGAAAGCCTCACCCAATGTCAGACACTGACCTTTGGGCTGTGCAACCTGCCAGGCATTTTTCTTGGGCAACGACTTCTTGTCGTCCGGAGCCTTAGCGGTAGGACAAAAATGACGAAAGGCATCTGGCGAATCATCGCTGGCCTGAGAGTTTTTAGATTTCACTATTTAAAATCTTTTTTCTGGGAATAGAAGTTGGCCGTTTCGAGAATTTACGCATAGCCTCAGCCAGCATGCATTGTCTTGCGCAACTGTTTTGGACCCACTTTGTTTTGCGAGGTCCTTTGCCGGGGCCTCAAAGTCCGGGAGGACATGGACATTGTAACTGCTTGGACCGATATATCTCATTTTCACATGAGAAGCAATGAGAAATCACATGCAAACAGAAATGTCATGGCCAGCGTGTGTGCCAGCTCTGGCAACGAACTGAAATGCTTGATAATGCTTGGATAATGTTTCTTTGATTTCATGATACTTTCATGTGCGCGATTAGTGACCTTGAGGTTGCAGTCAGCGGTGATGCTCACCAAGCAAAGGTTGCTCAGGCGCGCTGCAAGATGTTATAATAGTATCAGTGGCTTTCCATATTTGGCTGACTTCGAAGGTAAGAACATAACACGGTGAAATCATCTGAATCTTTGCATCTGTGGCATTTCTTTGCATTTCTCAGGACCTCTTTCGACAAGAGGTGGGGCCTGCATCAGGGCACTGAGGGGAACAAAGGAACTGACCAATCAGGTCACAAGACCGCTACTGCTTTCTGCAGAAAAGTTCAATATTCTTGCTTGAGAAGGTCCGATACGAGAGCTGCATGTTACTCGGCTAGTTCGATGCTGCAAATCCATCATTTGCTTTGTTCTGATATGTTCTGATTGGTTTGGAAGCAATCACAGCAGCTGGTGGCCAGTGACTCGCATTCTCAGCCGGGGTTTTGCATTTGCTTTGGTGCTTTCTCTTATGCTTTCTTGCTGTTAGGGTTTGACGTTTTTTTTTTTAATCTTTTTGTCGGCACCTATTGTAGTCTGGTACGGTGTGGTGTGTGTTATTTTGCTGTCTCCGGTCTGAGGGCAAGCCCTCCAAATCTGTAAAGATCGCCCAGCAACCTTTCCTTTCCTGCCTTGTTTTGAAATATTTATTTGAGGTTTGTGTTGGTGCCACTGGTTTTTGCTAATCCTGCTTCTGGTTTTCACATGGGACCTATGGCTAACTAACACCACCTTGTCCCGGTTGTTTTTTCTTATTATCATCATTATGCCATCATATGCCATCGTTTTATCATTCCAAGGATGGAAAGTGCCCAGAACTCAGCCATTGGAAGCATCAAACAGCTCTAGCCTTCCGCCTTTTTGTCTTGATGGCTGACAAATAAGAGCCGTAGCATACCCTATCTGTGGGGTTTTGCCTTGCCGAAGGTGCAGACACACGTCCTCATGGGAAGCATCATCTTGGCTGTGTGCTTCAGCATGTCCATCGAGGGCTACTCCGGTGTCCAGACGGACAGCTGTGGGGGGGTTGAACCTGCACATCTCATCACATTTCATCGCATCTCCTCCTTGGATCTCCTTGGGACTTTGGGCTTCTGAAGATCGCGCTATCAAAAGTGCACTAAAGTGCGCTGTAGAAGGCAAATCAGAATCTGTGCGCCCCTTTGTTTTGTCGAAGTCTCTTGCTTTGTTGAGGCGTCATGAAGAACGAATGCAGTATTTTGAAACATGGAGTTTGATCCTGGTTCCCTCAGCTCTGGCAACAAGGAATGAGACTTTTCGCGTGCAGGAGCGATTGCTAGACACCCTTTGGCTGCTATTCACATCCTGGGCTGCTACGTGCCTGTGACATGTTGTGGCCAGTGACACTCGCTTGACTGACCCTTGCTGGATATGTGTATCTGGACATCTTCAAGGCTGAATTTGGCTGACAGCATGCCACTTTACAGTCTTTAAAGCTGGTGGATCTCTAGTTGCAGACCACGCACTGGATGACAGGTTCACTTTTGTGGCACTGTGGCTGGCACTTCGCTTCCAGATGAAGATATCGGGCAGCGCTCGTGAGCGCTTGCTGAGGCCGGGGCTTGGACTGCTACTACACCTGTTGCGGTGTGGTTGTCAGGCAAGTCATTAAACCAGCGGCTACGCAACTCATGGGCCAAACATAGCCAAACTGCCATGACCCATTATATAGATAATATATTGTGTATATATGGATATGATATATATATATTATAAGTGTGTGTGTGTATGTGTGTGTATGTAAAATTATGTATATATGATATATTATATGCATATATATATTAATATGTATATATGATATATGATATGTATATTTATATATGGTATTGCAATGATGTACAATGTGATGTGATACTTCTTTTGGTGAGCGACTCTTCAGGCGTCATCGCTTCATGGTGCCCGATGACCTGGTTGTTGGCAAGCTGAAACCTCAGCGTGGCATGTTGGCTGAAACACCTTGAGATTGGTGGTGACATGTGGTGACATGTAGACACAATTGCCATATAACAGTTTAGCAGAATTAGTGAGAGGCAGAGTCTTGTTTGGAGCAAATAGGGCGAAGCTCCAGACATTGTTTGAAAGATGGAATTGTCGACAGGACATGTAGTGATGTAGTGTTTTAATGTGTTGAGTTTTTCAGGATGGGAGGGGAGAACCTGGTCGATCAGATGGCGGACTTTCACAATTGGGTGCCACTCTCGACAGCCCTGAATGGTTGTCCAAAGATGTCCAAAGGGTTGACCAAATCACGGCATCCGTGGAGGTGCTCACCACCATGGAAGATATGACCTCAGCGCAAACCGATGAGGCCATGCCATGTGTGTTTTTTTCAGGTTTTTTTTTTTCCGGTAGATAGTAGATTCCTAGTAAAGCTTTCAGATATTTCAAGGATGCTTTGGACTTTAGAGGAAGTTTTAGGGGAATAGGTCTTGCACGCTTGTAACCTATTGTGAGTTGTTGATTTACGTCCGGAAGCTTTTTAAAACCTTCAGGGTCTGGCTGTGCCACACTCCCAGCATCAGCAACTATAAAGGGTCCATCATCAGAGCGAGGAGACCCTCCAGCAGAAATGCGAGCCGATCTTTTTGAAGCTCAGAGCTTAGAATGATTTCAAGCTTGGTTCTGAGTCCTTCTTTGTTGCTATTTCCGAGCATCTTGAAAGATCCTACTTCTGTGCTGTCATGCAATTGCAAGTCTTTATTTTTGCTAGTGCAACCTCTCTGTGAGCTTTGAAGTTCCTTTTTGTCTTGGGTTGGGTTTCTAAAGAGGCAACAACAAGGCTTTGAATTCCTCTCGGCGCATGGTTTTCCGTGAATTTCCGTATCACCCGAATTTAGGGCCTAGTTTTTTTTTCTCCTGTAGAATCTTCAAAATAGAACCATCACAAGTTATGTAAGTTATTATATATGGATATGATAGCATATCAATACACATGATCGCGATTAGAGTTGCACAAGCTTTCGCTCCACAAAGCTCCAGACGTTGCCCATGCCAAGGCAGGGAGCGCGGCCTTTGCGGGTGCCAGTGGCCATCTTAGAGTTATCAATGGCCAGAACTGCCCAGCGAAGGCGCCTGCATCGAGGTGGAAACTTTGGACGATGAGATCCTTGACACGGAGCCAGGTACCCAGGATATCACAGGACTTGATCATTCTGGGATATTCTGTGATATTCTGGGATATTCTGATTTCAAGATGTTTGAAGGCTGAAACACGGGAAAGGATTGGATTCGATATGATTCGATTGGTATGAGGTTGTGACATGTTGTGACATGTTGTGACATGTTGTGACATGTTGTGACATGTTGTGACATGTTGTGACATGTTGTGACATGTTGTGACATGTTGTGACATGTTGTGACTTTGCAATCTCAAGCTATGAAGGCGTTTTGCCTTGCCATATCTTGCCATGCAGAGGCCTTTGCGGAAAGGTCTTCACGCCTGGCTTCATGAGTCTGGCGAGGCTAAGACGGTTTTGATAGTGCTGAAAATATGGAAAAATGACAATGTACACGACCTGAAGTTTCAGCTACTGTTTATGATCATGTGACCATGTGTTTTAATTCTGTTGCAGTTGCTAAGAGGCATGGTGTTTGATTTTACTTGCAGTTTCACCAAGGGCTACTCGCAACACAAGACTCTAGACGTGCCGTACTTCCTCCTGGGTGAGACCTGCTTGCCGCTTCCTCAGCTGCCCTTTGCTAATGTGATAAGAAGATGGAATAGGATGTATATGGATGTATATACTTGTTTCATCTAGTTTCATCTTGTTTCATAGGGGCATATCTCAAGACTCTCCTTTTTGAACATGGCTCCAAGATGCTCCAACAGCCACCGGAGGCGGCAGCCTTGGGTGCTGCAAGCTGATGGGCCTTCCTTGAAGATTCGAGTGTCCAGTCCTTACAGGTGGCAACTGGGTTCAGGACAGGTCTCAGTGAAAGTGGCACTTTGTCGATCAGTGTTAGATAGTGTTAGCAATCGATCCCATCCTTCCCAGAAAAGTTTGCGATTCTTGCCTCACTCTGCAGAGGTTTGGGGATGCCACCCTGTACGCTGGAATCTCAATGCAGCACAAAGAAGTAGAATGCTGCCAGTATGCTGTCAGTCATGTGGTTTACGGCTTACGGCTTACAGATCTTGCAGTGTGTACCCACACCTCATGCACACACACATGCATTAAATTCATTACACATGTGATACACAGACATAAACTAACATTCTATAGCATTCGTTCTACCATTGCCTGGCCCAGACTTGCCTTCAACCAAACCATGGCACCTGCTGCATGTTTCAGATTATGGCAGGTGACCTCCTGTGATGAAATTGATTGCTGGCCATCAGAGCCTTTTCAATTTTGGGATTGGCATGCTCTCTCTTTTCGAGTAGTTACAGGCATGTCAACTCATCTCTCATCCTAAGCACCTTATTTAATATGTTCATCATGCTTATTCCATATGCATAATTTTCGTATATTTTGTTGTGACATATGTGACTTAAGTCATCTGATGTCTTTCTTCCATCTCCTTCCATCTCCTTCCATCTCCTTCCTGGTGCCCAGGTTTCAGCTCAGTGTGTCCCAGGCTCCGCTGCGGGGCCCCCAAGTCGTACCCTCCCAGCCGTGGCGCCGTGCAGGCGACGCACCGGTAGCGAAGTCGGGCTCAGTGGGTGGCTCCTCACCGTCCAGTCCGGTGAGTGCAAGGGCCCAAGGATCAAACTGCATGGTGCTGCATGGTCAGATGAAGTAACATGGTTCAAACATGTTCAAACAAGAATCTGGGGAGGTTATAGAAATTAAATGAACATAGATGGAAGATGTGACTGAAGCTGCAAGCAATCAGTACGCTCTGTAGGTGATTCTGCTTGGTTCCTGATCTTGGCTCACAGCTATGGCTGCACTTCCGATGCGCTAGGCTGCTGGCGTCAGAAAGGCACTGCGCCTCGAGAGCAGCGTTCCGGCGTGGCCCGGCGATGAGCTACCACTGGCATGGAGCCCTGGAAAGGACTGAGAAATACTGAGAGTTGCCAAAGTCAAGAGGAAAGAGAGCGATTCTGGCGATTTTTAGGCAGATTTTTCTGGAACTCTTCGGGCAAAGGGCCATACTGTCGTTTGCAACTCCGCCACTCTGTCACGCTTCGCGCACCTTCGCACCAACCAGGTTCGGACAGGCTTCAATGAAAAGTGGCGAGGTGGGTTCTGCTTAGTTGTGCAGCTTCCTGACAACAACCTGTTGCTAAATCCGCATGAAGTTGTCCGGGGTGCAGCTGGTATATAGCCCCTTCAAGCCTCAAAGCCTCAAGTGTCAAGTGTATGACGATCTTCTAGATTGTTGTGGGTCAAGATGGTGAACAAGGGCTGAAATCAGTTTGTTATCGTGCCTCATAACTTTCCATCGAGATGCATGCCGAACACGCACCAGGGGAGAGTGGCTACGGCGAATTTCGGCGCGTGGAAGGTTTTTCCATTTTTGTGGATATGGAGAGAGCTATGGCCCGGTAACCCAGTGGCGGTTGGAAATTTTGGAATCACTTCTCGCCACCAAGGGAGGGGGGTCATCAATGGAATTCCATGAGGTTGGTTACTGATGATTCGATCCAATATGATCTGATAGAGTGGCATATGTGGCATAGGCTGCGTCTTTGTAGACACCTTTTGGCTGGTTTTTCCCGGGTGCCAGACACCCACTAGCAGCCCCATTGTTTTCACCCATTTGCATCCAATTGACCATCTTTTGCCATGGATTTTGATGATTTGGATGAAGAGATTGAAAAACGCGTGGAAGCAGGCGAGGAAGTCGCCTGCAAGGTGATTGAGAACCTGCAACCCGTGAAGGGCACCACGTTGCCGTTGATGACGCGTTCCCTAAAGTTGCCTGACTTCAGCCGTTTGCCAGCGGCCAAGAAGAAGGCCTTGCCACCATACAATGGACAAAGTGTCCCTCCCAGGGAGCCCGTGCTGCGACTTCTTTGCATCCACGGTGCGGCTGATAGCTATGCTGCAGACTGGTGTGTCTTGGAGAACGAGGCTCCTCCCAATGTGGAGGTAGCTATGCACGAATTTCCAGGACATGGTCATAGAGACACGGAGGACTTTCTGACAACACTGGATGACCTGGTGGATGATTGTTTCGATGCCTTCAAGGATGCGATGAACACAGGTTGCCATCTTGCATAGTATCGTTGTTTTGCATTTTCATCATTTTCTCGATCTTGTTCTGCAAGTGCCTAGATGTGAAGCGAGGAAGTAAAAAACAAGATGCAGCCCACAAACCCGAATGCTCACACGTATGTTAATGGTACAGATGTCGAAACACATGGATTGCAGTCACGCGGAACACTTTTCCGCAATAGTTTATTTGAACAGTCTTGTACATGTTTCCCCTGTTGCCAGTCTAAAGTGTGGAGTGGAAAGTGTAGAGTGTGGAGTGTAGAGTGTAAAGTGAGGAGTGTAAAGTGTAGAGTGTGGAGTGTGTAAAGAGTAGAGTGTGGAGTGGAGTGTAAAGTGTAGAGTGTAAAGTGTAGAGTGTGGAGTGGAAAGTGTGGAGTGTGGAGTGTAGAGTATAAAGTGAGGAGTGTAAAGTGTGGAGTGTGGAGTGTGAAAAGAGTAGAGTGTGGAGTGCGGAGTGTAAAGTGTAGAGTGTAAAGTGTAGAGTCTAGAGTGTGGAGTGTGGAGTGTAAAGTGTAGAGTGTGGAGTGTAAAGTGTGGAGTGAGGAGTGTGTAAAGTGTAAAGTGTAAAGTGTGGAGTGTAAAATGTAAAGTGTGGAGTGTAGAGTGTAAAGTGTGGAGTGTAGAGTGTAAAGTGTGGAGTGTAAAGTGTAGAGTGTAACGTGTAGAGTGTGGAGTGTGGAGTGTAAAGTGTAGAGTGTAAAGAGTAGAGTGTGGAGTGTGGAGTGTAAAGTGTAGAGTGTGGAGTGTGGAGTGGAGTGTGGAGTGTAAAGTGTGGAGTGAGGAGTGAGGAGTGCACAGTGTACAGTGAAGTGTGGAGTGTAAAGTGTAGAGTGTAAAGTAGAGCGTAGAGTGTCGAGTGTAAAGTGGGAAGTGTGGAGCGTGGAGTCTAAAGTGTGGAGTGAGGAGTGTAAAATGTAAAGTGTGGAGTGAGGAGTGGAAAATGTAAAGTGTACTGTAGAGTGTGGAGTGTAGAGTGTAAAGTGTAGAGTGTGGAGTGTGGAGTGGAAAGTGTAGAGTGTGGAGGGTGGAGTGTAAAGTAAGTTGTGTGGAGTGTAAGGCGCGGAGTGTGGAGTGTAATGTGTGGAGTGTGGAGTGTAAAGTGTGGAGTGTAAAGTGCAAAGTGTGGAGTGTAGAGGGTAGAGTTTAAAGTGTAGAGTGTAAAGTGTAGAGTGTGAAGTGTACAGTGTGGAGTGTGGAGTGTCAAGTGTGGAGTGGGGAGTGTAAAGTTTGGAGGGTAAAGTGTAGAATGAGGAGTGTAAAGTGTAAGGTGTGGAGTGTAGAGTGTAGAGTGTGGAGTGTGGAGTGAGGAGTGTAAAGTGCAAAGTGTAAAGTGTGGAGTGTAAAGTGTAGAAATTGTGGAGTGTGGAGTGTGGAGTGTAAAGTGTAGAGTGTGGAGTGTGGAGTGGACAGTGTAGGGTGGAGTGTCGAGTGTGGAGTGTAAAGTGAGGAGTGTGTAAAGTGTGGAGTGAGGAGTGCGGAGTGTGTAAAATGTAGTGTATGGTGGAGTGTAGAGTGTGGAGTGTGAAGTGTAGAGTGTAAAGTGTGGAGCGCAAAGTGTAAAGTGTGGAGTATAAAGTGTAGAGTGTGGAGTGAGGAGTCTAAAGTGTAAATTGTGGAGTGTGGAGTGGAAAGTGTAGAGTGTGGAGTGTAGAGTGTGGAGTGTAGAGTGTGGAGTGTAAAGTGTAGAGTGTAAAGCGTGGAGTGCATTGCTGCGTCAGCCACACAAAAGACTTTTCGACATTGTATAAAAAAGGTTGGAATGTCACAAAGCGCCACGCCTGCCACGCAAAACGGCATGACAACCTGCTTGGAAACCTTCGAAAAGGAGAGGTTTTGCAGCTTCCCTCATAGACACGGCGACGCCACACAAAAACCAGAGACTCGAGACGAGACACGTTGGCGCAGCAAAACGAGCATTTCGTGCGAGATTTCCTCCAATTTTGGCACTTTGTAGCTTCAAAATCGACGTTTTCCTACGAGTTTTCTTAGGAACAAATTTGCTACCTCAAAATCGATGTTTCGTGCGAGGCTTCCGTCAATTTTCATCACATCTCATAAAATGCCACGCCTGCCACGGAATCTGCACCTTGTCGCCACTTGACGCAGCCCTGCCAATGCGATTTGCAAAAAACACGCAACACGACACGTCTAAAGTGCTGCGCCTGCCACGCAAAATGACGATGGACACGTCCAAAGTGCTGCGCCTGCCACGAAAACTGCAACGCATCTTCGGAAAACGTCGCAAAAGTATTGCGCCTGCCACACAAAGCGACTTTCGACGTGTTACAAAACACGTCTGCATGTCACGAAGTGCCACGCCTGCCATGCGAAACGAAGCAACGAGACGTTTGGAACCTCCAAAAATGACCCCTTCTGCAGAACTTACCATAGGCACGGCCATACAGGGATCGCGCGAACGGTTGCGAACGGTTGCGAACGGTTGCGAACGGTTGCGGACGTAAACGCAACGTCGAGCGAACACACCCTCAGCC
>CAMXCT020003442.1:57500-64611 GCA_947184155.2 Cladocopium goreaui | reverse complement strand
AATGCAATTGCGGTTGACAAGATGAAACAAGCTGGCATGTTGGCAGGAGTTATTTCATTGGATTTGACTTCACTGGCAGATCAACTTTTAATTTTGCAATGGCTTGAGCATCCGTGTGTGCATGCGGTATTCTTAGCTCCACCATGCGGAACGGCAAGTGCTGCTAGGTTTATCGAATTACCCAATGAAAAGGCACCTAGGCCTTTGAGGACTCCTGAGGAGCCAGATGGAGTTGCGGACCTTGAAGGGGTCGAACTTGAACGTGTCAGTGCGGCAAACATTTTGTATGCCTTTACTGTGGAGGTTTTGGAAAAATGCTGTCAATTGAGGATTCTTTGTATGATCGAAAACCCCAGGAATAGCCTATTCTGGTTTGTCACCGTTTGGATTGAATGCAGTGTTTTGGACGAGCTGTTTTACCAAGATCACCAAGCATGTATGTACGGCTCAAAGCGTCCGAAATACACTCGTTTATGTGCCAATTTTGAACAAGTGCATACAATTTCTGCTTTATGTGATGGAACACACGAGCATGAACCTTGGGGCGTCATTAGGCAGGGCAACAAAAGGACTTTTGCCACATCACTTGAAGTCCATTACCCGCGTGCTCTTTGTGACGCTATTGTCCAAGCCTTTTTGTTGAAATTTGCTGGGTTGAAGTTGCAAGTGAATTCTACCAAGCCTGCGTTGCACCATGCGGCAAAAGCATTGACCGGAAGCCAATCCATATCCATGAAGCTTCCCCCACTGGTGCCAGCGTTCAAGCACCGATATGTTGTTTTCTTTCTCCGAAAGCAGCCTGTATGGCCCACCACTTTGGCCATACCCTTAGACCATAAATGCCTCCACGAAGTAAATCTTGGGGGTGAGATAAGCGTGGAGGAGAGACAGTATCGGAAAAAGAGGATTCTGGAAGAGTTGGACATATGGAAAGTTGACTTTGCGTGGGAAAGTTTTTCAACCGTTGAATGCGTTTTTGATTGTTTCAAAATTTTTGGTGTGCAATGGGAGCCAACTGAGTTTGTTGCTGAAGCCTTGCGTGTTACCCACCCGATGGATGGAGTCAAAGCTCTTCCCGATGAATTGAGGTTTGCTGTTGGACAGATTGCAAATCTGTCTCCTGCGGAGATTGCGCGCAAAAGAACTGATTTTTTCATTTACTGGCATCAAAGGGCCAAAGAGTTGAAACCGAAAGAAGATGAAATCCGTGCCTCCATGGACCCTGTAGTCAGTCATGCTGTTGAACGAAAAAGGCTTGCCTTGTTTGCAGAGATGTTGGAATTTTACCGGTACCCTGACAAAGAGGTTATTGACGAATTGGTAAAAGGAGCTTCCTTAGTGGGTGAAGTTGCCATCACCAACATGCTGCCGGTTAAGTTTACTCCAGCCCTTTTAACAGAGAGCTCCTTGAGGAAGCAGTCAGCCATGCGAAGACCACAAGTGGAAAGAGATTGCAAAAGCTCAGGTGATCCAGAAGTTGATCTAGAAGTCTGGCAACAGACCATGCAAGAATGTGAGAAAGGTTGGTTGGCTGGTCCTTTTTCTGCAAGCGAAGTCCCATTGGACGCTCCTATGTCCAAACGTTTTGGCCTCAAGCAGAAGCATAAAGTAAGATTGATCGATGATTTTTCCGAGTCTTCTGTGAATCAGACCGTGACTGTGCATGAGTCACCTACTTTGCACACGGTTGATGTTGCAGCTGCTTCTCTTGCCTATTGGTTTCAACGTAAAGGAACTTCAAAGGGTGCCACTTCCCTTCATGTCCGGACTTTTGATTTATCCAGTGCCTATAGGCAAATTGCCCTTTGTGCAGAAGGTCGCAAGTATGCATACATCCGTGTGTTTAATCCCAACACCAAACAGTGGTCATACTTTCAAGCGCTTGTTTTGCCGTTTGGAGCAGTAAAGAGTGTGCATTCGTTCCTCAGGCTTGCAAGGTCCATTTGGTGGCTTGGATCAGTAGCCTGTTTGCTTATGTGGACCTCTTTCTATGATGATTACATCGTCTTTAGTCCTCCAGAACTGGTGAGAAGTTCAGAAATGACGGCATCTGCACTTTTCGAATTGCTTGGATGGGATTTCGCAAAGGAAGGGAGAAAATGCGTTCCATTTGGGACGTCTTGTGAGGCGCTGGGCGTTGTTTTCAACTTGGAGAACACTTCAGATGGCCTGGCATACATCACCAACACGGCCTCCAGGGTTGAAGAAATTGTTGCTGAAATTCTTAAAGTGACTGCAGAAGGAGGGATTACCCTTACAGCTGCGCAAAAACTTCGCGGTCGCATGCAGTTTGCGGAGGCACAGTTGTACGGACGTACGGGAAAGAGATGTTTGCGTGCTTTGAAGGATGCTTGCTGCCGTAAGAGAACCAAGTTTCAAAACCACGAGATTCACTCCCTCAAGCTGTTCTCTAAAATGCTGGAGTTGGGCAGACCTCGAGTCATTTCTTGGGATAAAAGAAATTCAGTGGTGATTTTCACCGATGCTTGCTACGAGAGAGATGCCAAAGATCTTGTATGTGGACTTGGTGCAGTACTTTATGATGAGTTTACTGGAAATCACAGGTTTTTCTCTTGTGCTCTTGACGAAGAACAACGTGCGATGCTGGGAGAACGTAGCAAGAAGCAGATTATCTTCGAAGCGGAAACCTTTTGTGCAGTTCTGGCATATCTGGTATGGTCTGACCACTTGAATCTTAGGAACAGTTTTCTGTACGTCGACAATGAAGGTACCAAGTTTTGCTTGATGAAAGGTGCTTCTGAGAACGAAATGGTTGATGCAATATGTGCTGTTTTTGCTGAACTCGAAATGTGGATGCAAGCAAATTGCTGGCTTGCGCGAGTAGCTTCTTTTTCAAATGTTGCCGACAAACCTTCTAGAGGAGATACAAAAGAATTACTTGACAGCGGCTTTTCAGACGACTCCACCACGGCTCTTCAAAAGCTTGTGCAACTGATGACATTCATGAAGGAAAAACTGGGGAGACGAGCTGAATGCATCGTTGCAACCCCCAGTTGAAAAACAGTGTGAGCGCCAGCTTTGCCTTCAGCCGTGAGTGTCGAGCATAAATAAATATAGGTCACGTGTGACACTTTCTTATTTGTGCAGTGAAGTGCATGTGAGCATCTTCAAACGAACGCATTTCCTTCTCAAGTGGTGGGAGGGCGGGACTCCCTTCGTTGTGTTTCTTCGATTTGCCCACCACCGTCCCCTACTGCCACCATCACTTGATAAGGGATAGCCATTCCCTCAGCCAGACGAGCTGAATGCATCGTTGCAACCCCCAGTTGAAAAACAGTGTGAGCGCCAGCTTTGCCTTCAGCCGTGAGTGTCGAGCATAAATAAGATCAACAATTTCTTTTGTCTCCAAATTTTGAATGTGTTTTGAATCGTTTGTTTCAGATTTTTATTGAAAATATGTTAGTTATGTATTGGTTTGAATGCCTGAAGAGGCATGTTTTTTTGGGAATGAACGTCAAACAACAGTTGATTTTGAACTTTTGTTTTGGCGCACATCATATTTTTTTGAAATATATTGAACACAATTACTAGAAACAACTCAACAACATGTTTTTCTGCGTTTTTTTGCGAATTCAGTGGTTATTTATTTTTTGTTTCCCCGTTTGTGAAACATATGCAAATGCATCATTTGTAAGAATATACAAGTGGCACAGCCGTTTCCGGCTCATCGCCCTTTGGGCACAACTTTGAACGAAAGCTCTGCTTGGTTGGGAACTGAGTGGGAAGGGTTTTTGATCAAAATCATAGTTGTATAATCTATGTACTTATGTATCTATGTCTATGTATCTATGTATCTATGTATCTATGTATCTATGTATCTATGTAATGTTATGTAATGTTATGTAATGTTATGTAATGTTATGTAATGTTATGTAATGTTATGTAATGTAATGTAATGTTATGTAATGTTATGTAATGTTATGTAATGTTATGTAATGTTATGTAATGTTATGTAATGTTATGTAATGTTATGTAATGTTATGTAATGTTAATGTTATGTAATGTTATGTAATGTTATGTAATGTTATGTAATGTTATGTAATGTTATGTAATATTATGTAATGTTATGTAATGTTATGTAATGTTATGTAATGTTATGTAATGTTATGTAATGTTATGTAATGTTATGTAATGTTATGTAATGTTATGTAATGTTATGCAATGTTATGTAATGTTATGTAATGTTATGTAATGTTATGTAATGTTATGTAATGTTGTGTAATGTTGTGTAATAATGTTATGTAATAATGTTATGTAATAATGTTATGTAATAATGTTATGTAATAATGTTATGTAATGATGTTATGTAATGATGTTATGTAATGATGTTATGTAATAATGTTATGTAATAATGTTATGTAATAATGTTATGTAATAATGTTATGTAATAATGTTATGTAATAATGTTATGTAATAATGTTATGTAATAATGTTATGTAATAATGTTATATAATGTAATGTAATGTAATGTTATGTAATGTTATATAATGTAATGTAATGTAATGTTATGTAATGTTATGTAATGTTATGTAATGTAATGTAATGTAATGTGATGTAATGTGATGTAATGTGATGTAATGTGATGTAATGTTATGTAATGTTATGTAATGTTATGTAATGTTATGTAATGTTATGTAATGTTATGTAATGTTATGTAATGTTATGTAATGTTATGTAATGTTATGTTATGTAATGTTATGTAATGTTATGTAATGTTATGTAATGTTATGTAATGTTATGTAATGTTATGTAATGTTATGTAATGTTATGTAATGTTATGTAATGTTATATAATGTAATGTAATGTAATGTAAGGTATGGTATGGTATTGTATGTAATGTATGTAATATACATAATGTATAGAATGTATATAATGTATGTATGCTTGTTATGTTATGTTATGTTATGGTAAGGTATGGTATTGTATGTAATGTATGGTATGGTATGGTAGGGTAGGGTATGGTATGGTATAGTATGTATATGTATATGTATATGTATATGTATATGTATATGATTATGATTATGATTATGATTATGATTATGTGTATATATATATATATGTATATGTATATGTATATGTATACGTATATGTATATGTATATGTATATGTGTATGCATGTATGTATGTAATGTAATGTAATGTAGTGTAATGTAATGTAATGTAATTATGTAATGTAATGTTATGTAATTATGTAATGTAATGTAAGTAAGTAAGTATGTAAGTATGTACGTATGTAAGTATGTAAGTATGTAAGTATGTAAGTATGTAAGTATGTAAGTATGTAAGTATGTAAGTATGTAAGTATGTAAGTATGTAAGTATGTAAGTATGTATGTATGTATGTATGTATGTAATGTATGTAATGTAATGTAATGTAATGTTATGTATGTATGTATGTATGTATGTAATGTAATGTAATGTAATGTAATGTAATGTAATGTAATGTATGTATGTATGTATGTATGTATGTATGTACGTACGTACGTACGTATGTATGTATGTATGTATTTATGTATGTATGTATGTATGTCTGTGTGTGTGTGCATGCATGCATGCATGGATGTATGTATGTATGTATGTGTATATGTATATATATATGTATGTATGCATGCATATGTCTATATTATATGCATTATATGCATTTCCAATGGAGTTCTTTTGACCTGTGTCCGTTGGTATCTACTGTTGGCCAAAAACTTTTCTTGCCAGGGGTGTGGTGTATCCATTTCTTGCCCTGTCAAAGCTTCTCGGCATCCTGGTACTGAAGGCAGCTGCCTCGTTCTACCTTCGGTGAAAATGCAGCTTCGTGGCACATGTGTGGGTGCCACAAACCACAATGTTGCAATCATCGCTATTTGGGAATATAAGGTACAGGCATGTATGAATGTATGTATGTATGTACATCTATATATATATATATCTCTCTCTATTTATATAATTGTATATATATATATATTAAATGTACACAGATATGGCAAGACCCTGTGGTTTGCCCGGACTCCCAACGAGCATGATAAGGATGAGGACGAGGATGATGATGATGATGATGATGATGATGAGATGATGATGATGATGATGATGAGATGATGAGGAGGAGGAGGACGACGACAACGACGACAGTATGATTAGTTGTTCCATGGGGTGGGTGATATTATACTTGTTCCATGGGCGAGTGGGAGATGTTATACCATATGTAAACCTTGAAAAAAACGCTCGTAGCTGTACAGTTCTCTTGCTCACTTCGCCAACACACTTTCATCTCTTTCGTTTGAGGTCGATAAACTTTCATTGGTTTTTATGCTATTCTGGTCTTAGGCAAACCACGGGCTCTGTGCGCACAAATATGACAACACATAAAACAGATACAAAAGATATAGCGGATATAAGAGATGTACATATACATTAATACATTATAGAATCAGTGAATTTATATAGGTGAGGTTGGAATGCATTTGAATAGGAACCAACAATTACTTGACAGTTCTGCAGGAAAGGGTTCCAAGAAAATCCTTTAGATGTTCTTTTTTTCAGCCTTCAAATTCGAGCAAATCTGAAGTGTATGCGTTGGACCGTTTTGAGTCGGATTCGTGCTTGAGAAGTTGCAGACCCCGGCCCCACAAAAAAAATTGAACCTTGCACATGTCTGGCCAAAGAAAAAAAACATTCGGTGTAGAGGACAGAACTTCTTAGGCTAGCTATTCACCAAGGAAGTTCTGTGGGGTGATCGTATTGGCTCTGCTTGCAAAAGATGCGCTGGCCAACAAGGCGCCGTGGGGGGAGCTGCTGGGGCTGTGGAGTCTCGGTCTGTATTGGATGTTTTCAGGCAATCATTTGGTTAAGAGGACAACTTGCAGGAAACAATGGTCTTTTCATTCTTTATTGAGCAAATGATGGTTACCAATAAAACATGGTTGGGAAACGAGTAATGAGTTCATTTGGTGATCCAGCCATTGTACCAGTAGTGCCGCACAAGGCGGTGGCGGAAGTTTCAAGGATATGCCACCTACAGGAGAGGTCAGTTGTTGTGATGCATTGATGTCAGAGCGAACTGATGGACCCAAAGGTGGTTGAGGCTCTGAGTTTCTCTCTCT